>WNWK01034314.1:0-20517 GCA_009830355.1 Cherax destructor | reverse complement strand
TGCAAGGTTCTGAAGCTCGGGAGTGTCCATAACCCAAGCACTTATAAGTTAAATAACGTAGAACTTAGCCATACAGATTGCGAGAAGGACTTGGGGTGATGGTAGCAGCAACCTTAAACCAAGACAGCAATGCCTAGCGTACGTAATAAGGCAAATAGATTACTGGGATTTATATCAAGAAGTGTTAGCAACAGAAGTCCAGAGGTTATATTACAGCTTTATACATCATTAGTAAGGCCTCACCTAGATTACGCAGCTCAGTTCTGGTCTCCATATTACAGAATGGACATAAATTCGTTAGAAAACATTCAGCGTAGAATGACTAAATTAATACATAGCATTAGAAATCTTCCTTACGAAGAAAGATTGAAGACCCTAAAATTACATTCACTTGTAAGACGTAGAATGAGGGGAGACATGATCGAGGTATACAAGTGGAAAATGGGTATTAACAAAGGGGATATAAATAAGGTCTTGAGGATATCTCTCCAAGAGAGAACCCGCAATAATGGATTCAAGTTAGATAAGTTTAGATTTAGAAAGGATATAGGAAAGTATTGGTTTGGAAATAGGGTAGTTGATGAGTGGAACAGTCTGCCTAGTAGGGTTTTGAAGCTAGGACCTTGGGTAGTTTCAAATTTAGGTTGGATAAATTCAGGAGTGAGAGGGGTTGGATTTGAGTGGGACTCGCACATGAGTGGGTAGAATTGTCAAAGCTTATTTCTTGGTAGCATTGAAAATTGGGTTGAGCAAATATTCTGTTAGTGGGACGGATTGTGAAGGACCTGCCTAGTATGGGCCAACAGGCCTGCTGCAGTGTTCCTCCTTTCTTATGTTCTTATGTTCTTATTATTGCGGTTCTCTCTTGGAGAGATACCCTCAAGACCTTATTTATATCCCTTTGTTAATACCCATTTTCCACTTGTATACCTCGATCATGTCTCCCCTCATTCTACGTCTTACAAGTGAATGTAATTTTAGGGTTTTCAATCTTTCTTCGTAAGGAAGATTTCTAATGCTATGTATTAATTTAGTCATTCTACGCTGAATGTTTTCTAACGAATTTATGTCCATTCTGTAATATGGAGACCAGAACTGAGCTGCGTAATCTAGGTGAGGCCTTACTAATGATGTATAAAGCTGTAATATAACCTCTGGACTTCTGTTGCTAACACTTCTTGATATAAATCCCAGTAATCTATTTGCCTTATTACGTACGCTTAGGCATTGCTGTCTTGGTTTAAGGTTGCTGCTTACCATCACCCCCAAGTCCTTCTCGCAATCTGTATGGCTAAGTTCTACGTTATTTAACTTATAAGTGCTTGGGTTATGGACACTCCCGAGCTTCAGAACCTTGCATTTATCTACATTGAACTGCATCTGCCACTTTTCTGACCACGAATTAAGTTTGTCTAAATCTTCCTGAAGTTCTATGACATCTATGTTTGAATCAATTATCCTACCTATCTTCGTGTCGTCGGCGAATTTGCTCATATCACTAGTAATTCCTCATCAAGGTCATTGATATATTATAAATAACAATGGGCCTAAGACTGATCCCTGTGGAACACCACTTGTTACAAGTCCCCATTCGGATTTAACCCCATTTATGCACACTCTCTGCTTCCTATTGGTGAGCCATGACTCGATCCATGACAGCACTTTTCCCCCAATGCCATGAGCTGCCACTTTCTTTAACAGTCTCTGGTGCGGTACTCTATCAAAAGCCTTACTAAAGTCTAAATATACAATATCGAATTCTTTATCGTGATCAACAGCCTCAAAAGCTTTACTGAAGAAGGTTAATAAATTAGATAGGCAGGAACGGCCCCTCGTGAATCCATGCTGGGTATCATTAATCAAATTATGGTTATCTAGATGGCTTCTAATAATATCAGCTATAATTGACTCCAGTAACCTGCCTACAATTGAGGTCAGGCTTATTGGGCGGTAGTTAGACGGTAGTGACTTGTCCCCTGCTTTAAAAATAGGAACTACATTAGCCATCCTCCACATATCAGACACTACACCTGTTTGAAGAGATAAATTAAAAATGTTAGATATTGGTTCACAGAGTTCCATTTTGCATTCCTTAAGAACCCTTGCAAAAAGCTCATCAGGACCCGGCGATTTATTTTGTTTCAGTCGGTCCAGCTGTTTCATAATCATTTCGCTAGTGACTGTGATATTACATAATTTATCTTCTTCTGGGCCTCTGTAAAAATTAATTACTGGGATATTATTAATGTCTTCCTGTGTGAAAACCGAGAGAAAATAATTATTAAAAATAGAGCACATATCATTCTCCTTGTCAGTAAGATGCCCAAAGTTATTTTTAAGGGGACCTATCTTATCCCTAACTTTTGTTCTATAAACCTGGAAAAAACTTTTTGGGTTAGTTTTTGAATCCCTAGCAACTTTAATTTCATAGTCCCGTTTAGCTTTTCTTATTCCCTTTTTAACGTCCCTCTTAATGTCAGTATACTGATTTATAAGATGACCCTCACCTCTTTTTATGCGCCTATAAATTCCTTTCTTCTGCCCTAAAAGATATTTGAGCCTATTATTCATCCATTTTGGGTCATTTCTACTTGATCTAATTTCTTTATACGGGATAAATGTTCTTTGGGCAGCCTGTATAGTGTTAAGAAAACTGTCATATTGATACCTCTCTTCTTCACCCCAGTCCACAGTTGATAAGTGTTCTCTAAGTCCATTATAATCTGCTAAGCGAAAATCTGGGACCATTACTGAATTATCCCTACTATCATACATCCATTCAATGCTAAAGGTAATTGACTTGTGGTCGCTTGAGCCGAGTTCCTCTGTAATTTCTAAATTATTAACAAGGGTTTCCTTGCTTGCCACAACAAGGGTTTCCTTGCTTGCATGAGTGGGTAGAATTGTCAAAGCTTATTTCTTGGGTAGCATTGAAAATTGGGTTGAGCAAATATTCTGTTAGTGGGACGGATTGTGAAGGACCTGCCTAGTATGGGCCAACAGGCCTGCTGCAGTGTTCCTCCTTTCTTATGTTCTTATGTTCTTATAAGCAGTATAATGTGATCCTTTATTGACAACGTTTCGCCCACGCAGTGGGCTTTATCTGGCTGTGACTCGATAAAGCCCACTGCGTGGGCGAAACGTTGTCAATAAAGGATCACATTATACTGCTTATGTGTTTATTTTTCCACCTTATTTATATCCCCCTTATTAATACCCATCTTCCACTTATATACCTCGATCATGTCTCCCCTCATTCTTCGTCTTACAAGTGAATGTAATTTAAGGGTCTTCAATCTTTCGTCATACGGAAGATTTCTAATGCTATGAATTAACTTTGTCATTCGTCGCTGAATGTTTTCTAACGAATTTATATCCATTCTGTAAAATGGAGACCAGAACTGAGCTGCATAATCTAGGTGAGGCCTTACTAATGATGTATAAAGCTGTAATATAACCGCTGGACTTCTGTTGCTTACACTTCTTGAATCCGCAATAATGGATTCAAGTTAGATAAGTTTAGATTTAGAAAGGATATAGGAAAGTATTGGTTTGGAAATAGGGTAGTTGATGAGTGGAACAGTCTGCCTAGTAGGGTTATTGAAGCAAGGACCTTGGGTAGTTTTAAATTTAGGTTGGATAAATTCATGAGTGAAAGGGGTTGGATTTGAGTGGGAATTGCACATGAGTTAATAAAATTATCAAAGCTTATTTCTTGGGTAGCATTGAAAATTAGGTTGAACAAATATTCTGTTAGTGGGATGGAATGTGAAGGACCTGCCTAGAATGGGCCAACAGGCCTGCTGCAGTGTTCCTCCTTTCTTATGTTCTTATGTTCTTACGCTTACATAAGAACATAAGAAAGGAGGAACACTGCAGCAGGCAATAGGATAATAGGATTGCTCCCATTACCTCTCATGATGTCGTCTAGACGGCTAACAATATCCTCCATCCCAGCCCCAGGAAAGCAAACCCTCTGTCTCCTACTCCTATCAATCAAACAGAAAGCCCTATCCATGTACCTAACCTGACTGTCCCCAACAACAACAATGTTTTTACCTTCCTTTGTGTCTTTCGTCGTGACGCTCCCAGAAGTCGACTCACATTCATCGGGTAGCACAGAGAATGGGTTTGAAGGAGGAACACTGCAGCAGGCCTGTTGGCCCATACTAGGCAGGTCCTTCACAATCCATCCCACTAACAGAATAATTGCCCAACCTAATTTTCAATTCTACCCAAGAAATAAGCTTTGAAGATTCTATTAACTCAAGTGCGAGTCCCACTCAAATCCAACCCCTCTCACTCATGAATTTATCCAACCTAAATTTGAAACTACCCAAGGTCATAGCTTCAATGACCCTACTAGGCAGACTGTTCCACTCATCAACTACCCTATTTCCAAACCAATATTACATAAGAAAGGAGGAACACTGCAGCAGGCCTGCTGGCCCATACTAGGCAGGTCCTTCACAATCCGTCCCACTAACAGAATATTTGCTCAACCCAATTTTCAATGCTACCTAAGAAATAAGCTTTGACAATTCTACCCACTCATGCTCGAGTCCCACTCAAATCCAACCCCTCTCACTCATGAATTTATCCAACCTAAATTTGAAACTACCCAAGGTCCTAGCTTCAATAACGCTACTAGGCAGACTGTTCCACTCATCAACTACCCTATTTCCAAACCAATACTTTCCTATATCCTTTCTAAATCTAAACTTATCTAACTTGAATCCATTATTGCGGGTTCTCTCTTGGAGAGATATCCTCAAGACCTTATTTATATCCCCTTTGTTAATACCCATTTTCCACTTGTATACCTCGATCATGTCTCCCCTCATTCTACGTCTTACAAGTGAATGTAATTTTAGGGTCTTCAATCATTCTTCGTAAGGAAGATTTCTAATGCTATGTATTAATTTAGTCATTCTACGCTGAATGTTTTCTAACGAATTTATGTCCATTCTGTAATATGGAGACCAGAACTGAGCTGCGTAATCTAGGTGAGGCCTTACTAATGATGTATAAAGCTGTAATATAACCTCTGGACTTCTGTTGCTAACACTTCTTGATATAAATCCCAGTAATCTATTTGCCTTATTACGTACGCTTAGGCATTGCTTTCTTGGTTTAAGGTTGCTGCTTACCATCACCCCAAGTCCTTCTCGCAATCTGTATGGCTAAGTTCTACGTTATTTAACTTATAAGTGCTTGGGTTATGGACACTCCCGAGCTTCAGAACCTTGCATTTATCTACATTGAACTGCATCTGCCACTTTTCTGACCACGAATTAAGTTTGTCTAAATCTTCCTGAAGTTCTATGACATCTATGTTTGAATCAATTATCCTACCTATCTTCGTGTCGTCGGCGAATTTGCTCATATCACTAGTAATTCCCTCATCAAGGTCATTGATATATATTATAAATAACAATGGGCCTAAGACTGATCCCTGTGGAACACCACTTGTTACAAGTCCCCATTCGGATTTAACCCCATTTATGCACACTCTCTTCTTCCTATTGGTGAGCCATGACTCGATCCATGACAGCACTTTTCCCCAAATGCCATGAGCTGCCACTTTCTTTAACAGTCTCTGGTGCGGTACTCTATCAAAAGCCTTACTAAAGTCTAAATAAACAATATCGAATTCTTTATCGTGATCAACAGCCTCAAAAGCTTTACTGAAGAAGGTTAATAAATTAGATAGGCAGGAACGGCCCTCGTGAATCCATGCTGGGTATCATTAATCAAATTATGGTTATCTAGATGGCTTCTAATAATATCAGCTATAATTGACTCTAGTAATTTGCCTACAATTGAGGTCAGGCTTATTGGGCGGTAGTTTGACGGTAGTGACTTGTCCCCTGCTTTAAAAATAGGAATTACATTAGCCATCTTCCACATATCAGACACTACTCCTGTTTGAAGAGAAAAATTAAAAATGTTAGATATTGGTTCACAGAGTTCCATTTTGCATTCCTTAAGAACCCTTGCAAAAGCTCATCAGGACCCGGCGATTTATTTTGTTTCAGACGGTCCAGCTGTTTCATAATCATTTCGCTAGTGACTGTGATATTACATAATTTATCTTCTTCTGGGCCTCTGTAAAAATTAATTACTGGGATATTATTAATGTCTTCCTGTGTGAAAACCGAGAGAAAATAATTATTAAAAATAGAGCACATATCATTCTCCTTGTCAGTAAGATGCCCAAAGTTATTTTTAAGGGGACCTATCTTATCCCTAACTTTTGTTCTATAAACCTGGAAAAAACTTTTTGGGTTAGTTTTTGAATCCCTAGCAACTTTAATTTCATAGTCCCGTTTAGCTTTTCTTATTCCCTTTTTAACGTCCCTCTTAATGTCAGTATACTGATTTATAAGATGACCCTCACCTTTTTTTATGCGCCTATAAATTCCTTTCTTCTGCCCTAAAAGATATTTGAGCCTATTATTCATCCATTTTGGGTCATTTCTACTTGATCTAATTTCTTTATACGGGATAAATGTTCTTTGGGCAGCCTGTATAGTGTTAAGAAAACTGTCATATTGATACCTCTCTTCTTCACCCCAGTCCAATTTGAATCCATTATTGCGGGTTCTCTCTTGGAGAGATATCCTCAAGACATAAGAACATAAGAACATAAGAAAAGAGGAACACTGCAGCAGGCCTGTTGGCCCATACTAGGCAGGTCCTTCACAATCCGTCCCACTAACAGAATATTTGCTCAACCCAATTTTCAAAGCTACCCAAGAAATAAGCTTTGACAATTCTACCCACTCATGCGCGAGTCCCACTCAAATCCAACCCTCTCACTCATGAATTTATCCAACCTAAATTTGAAACTACCCAAGGTCCTAGCTTCAATAACCCTACTAGGCAGACTGTTCCACTCATCAACTACCCTATTTCCAAACCAATACTTTCCTATATCCTTTCTAAATCTAAACTTATCTAACTTGAATCCATTATTGCGGGTTCTCTCTTGGAGAGATATCCTCAAGACCTTATTTATATCCCCTTTGTTAATACCCATTTTCCACTTGTATACCTCGATCATGTCTCCCCTCATTCTACGTCTTACAAGTGAATGTAATTTTAGGGTCTTCAATCTTTCTTCGTAAGGAAGATTTCTAATGCTATGTATTAATTTAGTCATTAATTTATTATTTATATCCCCCTTATTAATACCCATCTTCCACTTATATACCTCGATCATGTCTCCCCTCATTCTTCGTCTTACAAGTGAATGTAATTTAAGGGTCTTCATTCTACGTCTTACAAGTGAATGTAATTTTAGGGTCTTCAATCTTTCTTCGTAAGGAAGATTTCTAATGCTATGTATTAATTTAGTCATTAATTTATTATTTATATCCCCCTTATTAATACCCATCTTCCACTTATATACCTCGATCATGTCTCCCCTCATTCTTCGTCTTACAAGTGAATGTAATTTAAGGGTCTTCAATCTTTCTTCATACGGAAGATTTCTAATGCTATGAATTAACTTTGTCATTCGTCGCTGAATGTTTTCTAACGAATTTATATCCATTCTGTAAAATGGAGACCAGAACTGAGCTGCATAATCTAGGTGAGGCCTTACTAATGATGTATAAAGCTGTAATATAACCGCTGGACTTCTGTTGCTTACACTTCTTGATATAAATCCCAGTAATCTATTTGCTTTATTTCTTACGCTTAGGCATTGCTGACTTGGTTTGAGGTTGCTGCTTACCATAACCCCCAGATCCTTTTCGCATTCTGTACGGCTGAGTTCAACATTATTAAGCTGGTAGGTGCTAGGGTTATGAACATTCCCGAGCTTTAGAACTTTGCATTTATCTACATTGAACTGCATCTGCCATTTTTCTGACCAGGAATTGAGTTTGTCTAAATCCTCCTGAAGTTCCGTGACATCTACGTCTGAATCGATTATCCTACCTATCTTCGTGTCATCAGCGAATTTGCTCATATCACTAGTAATTCCCTCGTCAAGGTCATTTATATATATTATAAACAACAACGGGCCCAAAACCGATCCCTGTGGAACGCCACTTGTTACAGATCCCCACTCAGATTTAACCCCATTAATGCACACCCTCTGCTTCTTATTGGTGAGCCATGACTCGATCCATGCTTTATTTCTTACGCTTAGGCATTGCTGACTTGGTTTGAGGTTGCTGCTTACCATAACCCCCAAATCCTTTTCGCATTCTGTACGGCCGAGTTCAACATTATTAAGCTGGTAGGTGCTAGGGTTATGAACATTCCCGAGCTTTAGAACTTTGCATTTATCTATATTGAACTGCATCTGCCATTTTTCTGACCAGGAATTGAGTTTGTCTAAATCCTCCTGAAGTTCCGTGACATCTACGTCTGAATCGATTATCCTACCTATCTTCGTGTCATCAGCGAATTTGCTCATATCACTAGTAATTCCCTCGTCAAGATCATTTATATATATTATGTAATAATATTGGTAGAATTACCGACAATATGTTAAGTAAAAGGACACAAATGCAACTAATGTGACATTTTATTGTGGCAACGTTTCGCTCTCCAGGAGCTTTCTCAAGCGTTACATGGACACAGTGGGCTATTATATACTCTCAAAGTGAGGTGAAATACTAGTGGTGGTCGAGGTAGTAGTGATAAGTAGTAGTAGTAGTAATACAATAAGGTAGAACAATCAATATGCACATGAGTAAAAGGTGATAAAACAAATACTTGGGTAGTATAACAATAGGTTAGACAAATATTTTATGCTGGAGGTTGAAATATAGAAGGCCTGTAGGAGTGTTCCACATCTACGATGTACTTGTGTTGAATTAGCAGGAGAGACTATGTGATGGTATGGTTAACTGTTTTCAGGAGGATTCTTGCGAGGAATGTACATATATTCACCAAATATATGGTGAATGTGGTGACCTGTTCTTAGCTCAGTGGTGACCTGTTCTTAGCTCAGTGGTGACCTGTTCTTAGCTCAGTGGTGACCTGTTCTTAGCTCAGTGAAGACGTGTCTAGTGTACTCCCTGTGGACTGAATCAAGATGCCCCCTATTGAGCAACTTTACCAGCAGCTTAAGGAGGAATTGAGGGTAGCGAAGCTTGAGATACGGCGATTGACGGAGGAAAACAAGAGGATTCGTAGTAGTCCTCCTGTTGTGAGTCCTCAGGTCAAGAAGGTAACCTGGGCAGTGGCCGGACAGCATGGGACGAAGTTGAAGATCAAGAAGACGAATGGAGAGGTAGTAACGACGAAGAAGAAAGAGACTGCTGTGGAAACTTCGAACTCCTTTTCTGTGCTTCCAGACGAATGTGAGTCGACTACTGGGAACGTCACGACGAACTGTACCAAGGAAGGTAAAAACATTGTTGTTGTTGGGGATAGCCAAGTTAGATATATGGATAGGGCCTTCTGCTTGAAAGATAGGAGTAGGAGACAGAGGGTTTGCTTTCCTGGGGCTGGGATGGAAGACATTGTTAGCCGACTTGACAACATCATGCATGGTAATGGGATCAATCCTATTATCTGCCTCAGTGCTGGAGGCAATGATGTATCCAAGCGTAGAAGTGAGGATTTAGTTAGTAGGTATAAGGCAGCAATAGACATCATTAGGAAGAAGGAAGGGAGCCCTGTTATATGTGGCATTTTGCCAAGAAGGGGTGTTGGAAATGAATGGCTGTCCAGAGCGATTGGTATAAATTGCTGGCTGGACAAACACTGTAAGGATAATGCAGTCCCATTCATTGACAACTGGGACCACTTCTATGGCCGAAATGACATGTATGCCAGGGATGGGGTTCACTTATCCAGGGCAGGTGTAGAATTTCTCTCTAGCTCAGTTGAGGATGTTGTTAGGGCTTTAAACTAGGATTAGTTAGAGGTATGGGTTTAGGAATGGTAAATAATGAGGGCCAAAATATTGATTCAGGCTTTGATATCATAAATCATAACAATAACAGTAATCGAGTGACACAGGGTAATGATAGTAACAGAAATTGTGTAAAACAAAAGCTGAAAAAGGTTCACAAGAAGATACATATCAATGTATTTTATACTAACTGTCGAAGCGCCAGAAATAAAATTAACGAATTACGTTTGGTAGCATGTGCTGGGAACTTTGATGTCATTGCAATAACTGAAACATGGTATAATACCAAGAGTCGGGATATGATTGCTGAGTGTCATATTCAGGGGTTTAAGTTGTTCCATGTAGATAGATATAATGGGAAAGGGGTGGAGTTGCATTGTATGTACGAGAAAATATAAATTGCTGCATAAAAACAGGCATAAAAATAGATGGATCATTAACAGAATCTGTTTGGGTAGAGTTTCTAGAAGGTCAATGTGGAAGTAGGTCGTGCCCAAGGAATAGGCAACACTGCAACATCTTGGTATCTTAATACAGGGATTTCTTCGCTTGCCTATTCCTTGGGCACGACCTACTTCCACATTGAACAAATGTGACATCTCCTACAACTGCTGCACCTCTCCTGTCTACAGTATATAGCTCCTCTGCTCATACGCTGTTATTCTATTCAAGATTGATGGACTGACAACATCTACTCAAGATTGAGGGCCTGACAACCTCACACTCCTCCTGTTCTTCACGATTCTCCTTTGTATGGACTGATGAAGCCACTGTGTGGCGAAACGTTTCCTCAATAAAGATACACAAGTGTTGCATATGTGTCTAATTTACCAACTCGTCGGTTCTCTGAACCATTCATTCACATCCTGTCTGACACTGCAACATCTTGGTATCTTAATACAGGGATTTCTTCGCTTGCCTATTCCTTGGGCACGACCTACTTCCACATTGAACAAATGTGACACCTCCTACTACTGCTGCACCTCTCCTGTCTACAGTATATAGCTCCCTCTGCTCATACGCTGTTATTCTATTCAAGATTGATGGACTGACAACATCTACTCAAGATTGAGGGCCTGACAACCTCACACTCCTCCTGTTCTTCACGTTTCTCCTTTGTATGGACTGATGAAGCCACTGTGTGGCGAAACGTTTCCTCAATAAAGATACACAAGTGTTGCATATGTGTCTAATTTACCAACAACAACAATGTTTTTACCTTCCTTTGTGTCTTTCGTCGTGCCGCTCCCAGAAGTCGACTCACATTCATCGGGTAGCACGGAGAATGGGTTCGATGTTTCCACAACATTCTCCTGTGTCTTCGTTGTTTCTACCTCTCCACCCGTCCTCTTGAGCCTTAACTTTGTCCCATGCGTTTTAGCCACTGTCCAGGTTCCTTTCCTGGCTTGAGGATTCTCAACAGGAGGATTACTACGAATCCTCTTGTTTTCCTCAGTCAGTCGCTGTATCTCAAGCTTAGCTACCCTCAGTTCTTCCTTCAGCTGCTGGTAGAGTAGCTCAAGAGAGGACATCTTCTTCAGATTGACAGAGAGCACACAAGACACGTCTTCACTGAGTTAAGTCAGGTCCACCACTGTATTTATCCAACCTAAATTTAAAACTACCCAAGGTCCTAGCTTCAATAACCCTACTAGGCAGACTGTTCCACTCATCAACTACCCTATTTCCAAACCAATTCTTTCATATATCCTTTCTAAATCTAAACTTAAGAACATAAGAACATAAGAAAGGAGGAACACTGCAACAGGCCTACTGGCCCATACTTGGCAAGTCCATATCAAAACCAACCCACCAACAAAAATATTTGTGAAACCCATCCCAATCGCCCTCCAAGCAAGAAGCCCCGACAACACCCCTCCCCCCCCAAACAACTGTGCAAGTCCCGTTCAGCACCAACCCCTCTCACTCACAACCCCTCTCACTCACAAGAACACAGAAATAAGGAACACTGCATCAAGCCCACTGATCCACACTAGGCAAAACCCAAAACCAATCATAAGAACATAAGAATGGAGGAACACTGCAGAAGGCCTACTGGCCCATACAAGGCAGGTCCTTATCAAAACCACCACTACCTAAGAATTTACTCCTGTACTCACGACACTAATCAAACCCAGCCCCTCCCACTCATATATTTGTCCAATCTCTTTTTAAAGCCACCCAAGGTCCTAGCCTCTATCACCCTACTCGGAAGATTGTTCCACGTATCTACAACTCTGTTCGAAAACCAGTACTTGCCTATTTCCTTTCTAAATCTAAATTTATCCAATTTAAATCCGTTATTCCTGGTTCTTACTTGGTTCGATATCCTCAGTATTTTATTAATATCTCCTTTGTTTATGCCCATCATCCACTTGTACACCTCGATGATATCTCCCCTCATTCTACGTCTCTCCAGAGAGTGGAGATTCAATGCTCTAAGTCTATCTTCATACGGGAGATTTCTTATACTGTAAATCATTTTAGTCATTCTTCTTTGTATGTTCTCCAATGAATCTATATCCATCCTGTAGTAAGGAGACTAAAACTGAGCTGCATAATCCAAATGAGGTCACACTAGTGATGTATAGAGTTGTAAAATAACTTTTGGACTTCTGTTGCTTATACTTCTTGAAATAAATCCTAGTAATCTGTTAGCCTTATTGCGCACACTTAGGCACTGTTGTCTTGGCTTTAGATTTCTGCTTACCATGACTCCCAAGTCTTTTCACATTCTGTATGATCAAGCTCAACTTCACCTAGTTTATAAATTCGAGGGATATTTTCATTACCAACGACTAGCACCTTACACTTGTCCACATTGAACTTCATCTGCCACTTTTCAGACCAAGACATTAATTTATCCAAATCCTCCTGGAGTTCATTGGTATCCTCCTCAGAATGAATTATACGGCCTATTTTTGTATCATCAGCAAATTTACTCATGTCACTTGCAATTCCTTCATCAAGGTCATTTATGTAAATTATGAACAACAATGGGCCCAAAACTGATCCTTGTGGAACGCCACTGGTGACAAATCCCCATTCAGATTTGACCCCATTAATGGAAACTCTCTGCTTTCTATTGGTAAGCCATGCCTCTATCCATGCTAGAACTTTACCTCCTATACCATGAGCTGTCACCTTTCTTAAGAGTCTCTTGTGAGGTACTCTATCGAAGGCCTTACTGAAATCCAAGTAAACTATATCATATTCTTTATCACTGTCTACTGCCTCAAATGTTTTATTGAAAAACGTCAGTAAATTTGTCAGGCAGGAACGACCTCTCGTAAACCCATGCTGAGATTCATTAATCAAATTATGTTCTTCAAGGTGACTTCTGATAATATCAGCTATAATTGATTCTAATAATTTGCCTACTATAGACGTGAGGCTTATTGGACGGTAATTTGATGGAATGGACTTATCCCCTGATTTGAATATAGGAACTACATTAGCTATCTTCCACATCTCTGGCACAACACCAGTTAGGATGGACGTATTAAACACATTCGTTAATGGCTGACTAAGTTCCATTTTGCATTCTTTAAGTACCCTGGAAAACAACTCGTCGGGTCCCGGGGACTTATTTTGCTTCAGTTTATCTATCTGTTTGATAACCATATCCCTCGTGACAGTAATATTAGTTAATTTGAATTCTTCAGGAACTGAATAATTGTTAATTTCTGGAATCTCATTTACGTCTTCTTGTGTAAAGACTGACAAAAAATAGTCATTAAATAGAGAACACATTTCCAGTTCGTTATCCGTCAGCTGTCCATTCCCAATTTTCAGAGGTCCTACCTTTTCCCTCACCTTCGTCCTGTACACTTGAAAGAACCCTTTTGGATTAGTCTTTGAAGGCCAGTAGGCCTTCTACAGTGTTCCTCCATTCTTATGTTCTTATGTTCTTACAACAACGGGCCCAAAACCGATCCCTGTGGAACGCCACTTGTTACAGATCCCCACTCAGATTTAACCCCATTAATGCACACCCTCTGCTTCCTATTGGTGAGCCATGACTCGATCCATGAAAACACTTTTCCTCCAATGCCGTGAGCAGCCACTTTCTTTAACAGTCTCTGATGTGGTACTCTATCAAAAGCCTTACTAAAATCCAAATAAACAATATCGAATTCTTTATCATGATCAACTGCCTCAAAAGCCTTACTGAAAAAAGTTAATAAATTAGTTAGGCAGGAACGGCCCCTGGTGAATCCATGTTGAGTATCATTAATCAAATTATGCCTATCGAGATGGCTTCTTATGTTATCAGCTATAATCGACTCTAATAATTTGCCTACAATTGAAGTTAGACTTATTGGGCGGTAATTTGATGGTAACGACTTGTCCCCTGTTTTAAAAATAGGAATTACATTAGCCATCTTCCACGTATCAGACACTACACCTGTTTGAAGAGATAGGTTAAAAATGTTAGTTAAGGGTTCACAGAGTTCAATTTTGCATTCCTTAAGAACCCTTGAAAAAGCTCATCAGGGCCTGGTGATTTATTTTGCTTCAAACGGTCTATCTGTTTGATAACCATTTCGCTAGTGACTGTGATACTACATAATTTATCTTCTTCAGGCCCACTAAAATACCTAATTCTTGGGATATTATTAGTGTCTTCCTGAGAGAAATCCGAGAGAAAATAATTATTAAAAATAGAGCACATTTCATTCTCTTTGTCAGTAAGATACCCATAATTATTTTTAAGGGGACCTATCTTATCTCTAACTTTTGTTCTATACACCTGGAAAAAACTTTTTGGGTTAGTTTTCGAATCCCTAGCAACTTTAATTTCGTAGTCCCGCTTAGCTTTTCTTATCCCCTTTTTAACGTCCCTCTTAATGTCAATATACTGTTTCGTAAGATGACCCTCACCTCTTTTGATACGCCTATAAATTCCTTTCTTCTGCCCTAAAAGATATTTGAGCCTATTATTCATCCATTTTGGGTCATTTCTATTCGATCTAATTTCTTTATATGGGATAAATGTTCTTTGGGCAGCATGTATAGTGTTCAGAAAACTGTCATATTGATAGCTCTCTTCATTACCCCAGTCCACAGATGATAAGTGTTCTCTAAGTCCATTGTAATCTGCTAAGCGAAAATCTGGGACCGTTACTGAGTTATTCCTACTATGAAACTTCCATTCAATGCCAAAGGTAATTGATTTGTGGTCGCTTGCGCCGAGTTCCTCTGTAATTTCTAAATTATTAACAAGGGTTTCCTTGTTTGCCAGAACTAAGTCAAGCAGATTATTTCCCTTGTAGGTTCTGTCACAAACTGCTTCAAAAAACAATCTTGAACTACTTCTAAGAAATCGTTAGATTCTAAATTCCCAGTCAAAAATTCCAATCAATTTGACTAAAGTTGAAGTCACCCAGAATAACTACGTTATCGTGCATTGTGGCCTTAACAATTTCCTCCCATAGTAGTCTCCCTTGGTCCCTATCTAAGTTTGGGGGACGGTATATCACACCTAAAATCAATTTTTCATGCCCCTCTGAAAATTCTATCCAGACAGACTCTGTATGTGTTAATTCAGACTTTATACCCATTTTTATACAACAATTTAAATGATCACGGACATAGAGTGCCACCCCACCCCCCTTCCCGATACTTCTGTCTACTTGGAACAATTTAAAACCCTGAATGTGACATTCGGCAGGCAAGTCCCGATTTTTCATATTAAACCATGTTTCAGTTATTGCAAAAACATCAATATTACCTGTACTTGCAACTACTCTCAACTCGTCCATCTTATTCCTAGCACTACGACTATTGGTGTAATATACACCTTCCTGCTCATTTCTGTTTTCCCTTATACCTATTACTGTCCTTGTCACCTAGTGCCACTGGCTTTCCAATATCCACCTTATTCTGCCTATTACTAGTTCCCCTAGAATTTATAACATTACTACACTGGGACTTCACTGTTTTCCCCCCATAACCCATACCACTAACTTTTTCTAGTTTAAAGCCCTAACAGCTCCCTCCACTGCAGTTGCCAGTGCCCCCACCCCAGACCTAGATAAGTGAACCCCATCCCTGGCATACATGTCATTTCTGCCATAGAAGAGGTCCCAGTTGTCAATGAATGTTACTGCATTTTCCTTACAGTATTTGTCCAGCCAGCAATTGACACCAATTGTCCTGGACAACCATTCATTTCCAACTTCTCTCCTTGGCAAAATACCACATATGACAGGGTTCCCACCCTTCTTCCTAATTCTGTCTATTGCTGACCTATAGCTGCTAATCAGCTCCTCACTCCTACGTCTGCCAACATCGTTGCCTCCAGCACTGAGACAGATAATAGGATTGCTCCCATTACCTCTCATGATGTCGTCCAGACGGCTAACAATATCCTTCATCCCAGCCCCAGGATAACACCCTCTGCCTCCTATTCCTATCCTTAAGACAAAATTCGCTATCCATAAACTTAATCTGACTATCCCCAACTAAAACAATGTTCTTACCTCGACTGGCGGTGTGCATGACGTTCTCGACGGTCTTTGTAGAGATGGTCTTCGCTGGGATGTCTTCACATTCGTCTGATAACAAGGAGAAAGAGTTGCTGGTTTTCACAGCAGTCTCCTGGACCTTCTTCAACTTCAGCTTCGTCCCTTCAGATTCGACTAGCATCCATTCGTTGGTCTGATCATCGGCGACATTGTTCCGGGGATAATCCTTGCATATACCCTTCAAACGTTGAATCTCTCTTCTAGCTTCCGTTAATTCCGCCTTCATTTGGAGATATAGCTGCTCGTAGTCGAGGGAAACCATCATCCAATCTCAGGTAGCTAATAACGGAAGCACAGCAAAGATGGTTCAGTCCACAGAGAGTACACAAGACACGTCTTCAAGTACACAAGACACGTCTTCTGCTACTGTCACCTTACTGCCACTAGCACCTTACTGCTACTGTCACCTCACTGCCACTGCCACAAGCACCTTACTGCTACTGTCACCTCACTGCCACTACTACTGTCGCCCACGCAGTGGGCTTTATCGAGTCACAGACAGATCTACCAAGATATTTTCCAAGATATTTTCCAATCTCCGTGGCAACTTCAAGAGGTTCCGCTACACTGACACCAGCAACTCGCAAAACGTGAGCTGGGTCTGGAGCATACTCACCACACAATAGGGAAAGCCAAGGTAACGGTAGAAATAGTCTTGCCAACAATTACATATAACGTCGCGTATTACGCGACGAGCGACTGCCCTCGCCCACTTGAAATTCAGAAGACGATCTGCAGTCCGATTATATCGATAACGACCCTATGCAGCACGTTTCAAGTGCACTGCACGGGCACACGCAGGAGACCACCAAGGCACACATGTCTGAGAATGCCTGCTCGAGGATGGAGGAATTGAAAGTGACGCTGCAGCTAAAACTATGGTCGAAAACTGGAGCACCAGCTCATCAGAAGAATACGAAGAAGGGTCCCCACAAAAAGTGGTAAAGCGAGAGTATAAGTCCCAATTCGCTCGCCCAAATTGCCAGCGAGGTGGTCGGGAATACATAGAAGTAAGAAGAACAGGAAAGTGATCACTGTCGTGCAATTCAGGGAGAACAGACCAAGCGTAATCATGTGCGATTGACGAGGAGCAGATAGAAAGATCAATAGAGGAGAGACTGAGTGCGAGAGTCAAAATGGGTGGGAGCACCCGTACAGATTGCGAGAAGGACTTGGGGGTGATGGTAAGCAGCAACCTTAAACCAAGACAGCAATGCCTAAGCGTACGTAATAAGGCAAATAGATTACTGGGATTTATATCAAGAAGTGTTAGCAACAGAAGTCCAGAGGTTATATTACAGCTTTATACATCATTAGTAAGGCCTCACCTAGATTACGCAGCTCAGTTCTGGTCTCCATATTACAGAATGGACATAAATTCGTTAGAAAACATTCAGCGTAGAATGACTAAATTAATACATAGCATTAGAAATCTTCCTTACGAAGAAAGATTAAGGACCCTTAAATTACATTCACTTGTAAGACGTAGAATGAGGGGAGACATGATCGAGGTATACAAGTGGAAAATGGGTATTAACAAAGGGGATATAAATAAGGTCTTGAGGGTATCTCTCCAAGAGAGAACCCGCAATAATGGATTCAAGTTAGATAAGTTTAGATTTAGAAAGGATATAGGAAAGTATTGGTTTGGAAATAGGGTAGTTGATGAGTGGAACAGTCTGCCTAGTAGGGTTATTGAAGCTAGGACCTTGGGTAGTTTTAAATTTAGGTTGGATAAATTCATGAGTGAAAGGGGTTGGATTTGAGTGGGAATTGCACATGAGTAAATAAAATTATCAAAGCTTATTTCTTGGGTAGCATTGAAAATTAGGTTGAACAAATATTCTGTTAGTGGGATGGAATGTGAAGGACCTGTCTAGTATGGGCCAACAGGCCAGCTGCAGTGTTCCTCCTTTCTTATGTTCTTATGTTTTAAAAACATGAAGAGGATGAGAAGTGAGAAGAGTCTCCAACAGATCACCACGAGAGTCACAGTGGGACCCTCCTCAAAGATGATGGTGAGTGTTAAAATCACCTAACAACAAGATGGGCGGCGGCAGAGAGAGATCAAGTATGCAACATCTGAGATATATAATGTACGAGAAGGAGAGATATAGAGATCAAACTGTATACCACTTGTGCAAATAGATACGGGCTATAGTATAATGGAGGAGAGATCAAACAAAGACCTGTTGAAATGGAATACCAACACGCACAAGAAGCGCGCTCTCATTAAAAGTTTCACCAGAAAGGGAATCAGAAGAATGTAACAGCACATTGCCCAAAACGGGACGAATAACGGCTCTTGTAACCCGACACACTGGGAAAAACCGGGAGAGCAACACCTGGAGCTCTCCCTGATTACCCATGAGGTCACGAGTATTCCATTGTAAATAAGTCATTATTCACAAAAATATGTATTCCAACAATAAGAAGCAATGGAAAAATAAACACATAAGCAGTATAATGTGATCCTTTATTGACAACGTTTCGCCCACGCAGTGGGCTTTATCGAGTCACAGACAGATCTACCTGGAAAATGAGTAACATGGAGATATATATAGGGTACAGTCAGGTGGAGAATGCTGGGTCAGGTGGAGAAAGCTGCATGTGACAGTCTTAAAAGTAGTGTGATAGTTAAAAACATTTTGTGACTTAAAGGACCTGCAGTGTACCATTCTTGAGTTCTAGGTGGGATAGCGTTGAAGAAGTTTCTTGGCAATAGGTTCAGCTATGTTGTAGAAGCCGTTGTTCTGGTTGAAGTTGTTGGATATACAGATGAGTGATGATTCTAGGATTCTTCGGTATTGCGTGTTGTCTTCTCTGGCGATGAGTCTTGCGTTTCTGTAGTTGATTAAATGGTTGTGTAAATTTCGGTGTTGAACACCGCCCATAGTTCAACAAGGTCGATGAAATCGCTGGCTGGAAGAGGAAGATCAAGCGAGTCGTCAATTCTTCTCTGTTACCCGATGAATGTGAGTCGACTACAGGAACATCACGAACGACACCAAGGAAGGTAAGAACATTGTTCTTGTTGGGGATAGTCAAATTAGGTATATGGATAGGGCCTTCTGCTTGAAAGAGAGAAGTAGGAAATAGAGGGTTTGCTTTCCTGGGGCTGGGATGGAGGATATTGTTAGCCGTCTGGACGACATCATGAGCATCATGGGAGCAATCCTATTATCTAAGTGCTGGAGGTAAAGATGTTGGGAGACGTAGGAGTGAGGACCTGACTAGCAGGTATAGGTCAGCAATAGACTTAATTAGGAAGAAGGGTGGGAACCCTGTCATATGTGGTATTTTGCCAAGGAGAGGAGTTGGAGATGAATGGCTGTCCAGGGCAATTGGTGTCAATTGCTGGCTGGACAAACACTGTAAGGATAATGCAGTACCATTCATTTGCAACTGGGACCACTTCTATGGCCGAAATGACATGTATGCCAGGGATGGGGTTCACTTATCCAGGGCAGGTGTGGATTTTCTTGCTAGCTCAGTTGAGGGTGTTGTTAGGACTTTAAACTAGGATTAGTTAGAGGTATGGGTTTAGAAATGGAAAATACTGAATGTCGAAATATAGATCTAGGCTTTGATATAAAAATCTTAACAATAACAAGGACAGTAATAGGTATAGTGGTAAAACAGAATGGAGCAGGAAGGGTAAAGAGAAAGGAGGGTCTTTAAAAGTGTATTATACAAATAGTCGTAGTGCTAGGAATAAGATGGACGATTTGAGATTAGTTGCAAGTGCAGGTAACATTGATGTATTTGCCATAACTGAGACGTGGTTCAATACGAAAAATAGGGACATGCCTGCTGAATGTCATATACAGGGTTTTAAATTGTTCCAAGTAGACAGAAGTTTCGGGAAGGGGGTGGAGTGGCACTGTATGTCCGAGATCGCTTGAACTGTTGCATAAAAAGGGAATAAAGTCTGAAATAACACATACAGAGTCTGTCTGGATAGAATTTTCAGAGGGGCATGAAAATTGATTTTAGGTGTGATATACCGTCCCCCAAACTTAGATAGGGACCAAGGGAGACTACTATGGGAGGAAATTGTTAAGGCCACAATGCACGATAACGTAGTTATTCTGGGTGACTTCAACT
>WNWK01034313.1:0-20517 GCA_009830355.1 Cherax destructor | reverse complement strand
GAGTCTACAGGTCTCTTCTCTCTTCTCTCAATTTTTTTCACATTGTGTTTTCTCTCTCTCTCTCCTCTTTCATTCTAGCAGTTCTCACACAGTCACTGTCTTACGGGTTTCCCCTTCCCCCTTTTGGGGCCTAGATCTTAGGCCTTTTTATCCATATGTTTTCCTTCACCCGGGGGAGGGTTTGGGGTTAAAGACCCCTTTGGCGGAAAAATCTAAACAAAGCTGTTGTACTCTGCTTTAACCTGGGACGATTGTCTCCCAAAGGTTGTGTGGTATCTTTCCAAGACGCCAGAGTTTACCTCCAAAGGGAAGTATGTCCGGGTTCAGTCAGCGGGCCCTGGAAATGTTTATAAATAAAAAAAAACATGAAAGATTACAAAAAGCCTCATCAGTGTCCATTTAATTTGTTTTAATCTTTCAGGGAAAAAATTCATATCAGATTTTTAAGGAAGACACCAGTGTACAGGATGTCTTATGACAAGTGTTTATACTTTGAAAACCCCATCAATGTTCAGAATGTTTAAAAAGAGTTTTTTAAAAAATTCAAGTCAAAAACACAGAGTTCAAAATGGAGAGAACCCATTTCTTGTTCAGAGATCATGATGTTAAATTAGACACATATGCAACACTTGGGTATCTTTATTGGGGAAAAGTTTCGCCACACGTGGGTTCATCAGTCCCTACAAGGAGAATCGGGAAAAGGGGGAGGTGAGGTTGTCAGGCCCTCAATCTTGAGACGATGTTGTCACCATCAATCTTGAATAGAATAACAGCATATGAGTAGAGGGGAAACTTTTATGTAGACAGGGGAGGTGCAGCAGTTGTAGGAGGGGTCCTTTTTTTCAATTGGGAAATAGGTTGGGCCCCAAAGGGAAAAGGCAAGAAATGTATTAAGATACCAAGATGTTGCAGTGTCAGACAGGGGTTTAATGAATGGTTCAGAGAACCGACGAGTTGGGAAATTAGACACATATAACACTTGGGTATCTTTTTGAGAAACGTTTCGCCCACAGGGGTTCATCAGTCCATACAAAGGAGAATCGTGAAGAACAGGAGGTGTGGTTGCGACCATGGTTTGGTTCCATCTTTTTTTCGTTTATTATCTTACAGTCATTCATTTTGACTTATTTGGGTTCAAAATTAATAAGTGTCATATATACACTGCAGCATTTTTCTATACATGTATAGTTTGAGGCACTCATACCCCAGTGTCCCCCAGACTCTGCCCCCAGTCACTACGCTCTCACAAATTAGCCAGGATACATTTTTTTGTTATTTTAAAACCCAATGAATTTACAAGAGTCGATATCGGGGCCCCCCCTTGTCTCTCCCCTTGGCCTTGTTGTTCCTGCTTGTTGTTCCTGGGCCCCTTTTGTTCCTGTTTTGTTGTTGGCCAGTTTGTTGTGCCAGCTTGTTGTTCCTGCTTGTTGTGCCTGCTTGTTGTTCCTGCTTGTTGTTCCTGCTTGTTGTGCCAGCTTGTTGTGCCTGTTTGTTGTTCCAGTTTTGTTGTCCCAGCTTGTTGTGCCAGCTTGTTTTTCCTTTGTTTTTGGGCCAGCTTGTTTTTCCCTGCTTGTTGTTCCAGTTTGTTGTGCCAGCTTGTTGTGCCAGCTTGTTGTTCCTGCTTGTTGTGCCTGCTTGTTGTGCCGGGCTTGTTGTGCCAGCTTGTTGTGCCATTTTTGTGCTTGCTTGTTGTTCCTGTTTGTTGTTCCTGCTTGTTGTTCCTGTTTGTTTTTCCCTTTTTTTTTGTTGTTCCAGCTTGTTGTTCCTGCTTGTTGTTCCTGCTTGTTGTTCCAGCTTGTTGTTCCTGCTTGTTGTTCCTGCTTGTTGTGCCAGCTTGTTGTTCCTGCTTGTTGTTCCTGCTTGTTGTGCCAGCTTGTTGTTCCTGCTTGTTGTTCCTGCTTGTTGTGCCAGCTTGTTCCTGCTTGTTGTTCCTGCTTGTTGTTCCTGCTTGTTGTTCCTGCTTGTTGTTCCTGCTTGTTGTGCCAGCTTGTTGTTCCTGCTTGTTGTTCCTGCTTGTTGTTCCTGCTTGTTGTTCCAGCTTGTTGTGCCAGCTTGTTGTGCCAGCTTGTTGTTCCTGCTTGTTGTTCCTGCTTGTTGTTCCTGCTTGTTGTTCCTGCTTGTTGTTCCTGCTTGTTGTTCCTGCTTGTTGTGCCAGCTTGTTGTTCCTGCTTGTTGTGCCAGCTTGTTGTTCCTGCTTGTTGTTCCTGCTTGTTGTTCCTGCTTGTTGTGCCAGCTTGTTGTTCCTGCTTGTTGTGCCAGCTTGTTGTTCCTGCTTGTTGTTCCAGCTTGTTGTTCCTGCTTGTTGTTCCAGCTTGTTGTTCCTGCTTGTTCCTGCTTGTTGTTCCAGCTTGTTGTTCCAGCTTGTTGTGCCAGCTTGTGCCAGCTTGTTGTTCCTGCTTGTTGTGCCAGCTTGTTGTTCCTGCTTGTTGTTCCTGCTTGTTGTGCCAGCTTGTTGTTCCTGCTTGTTGTTCCTGCTTGTTGTTCCTGCTTGTTGTGCCAGCTTGTTGTTCCAGCTTGTTGTTCCTGCTTGTTGTTCCTGCTTGTTGTTCCTGCTTGTTGTTCCAGCTTGTTGTGCCAGCTTGTTGTTCCAGCTTGTTGTGCCAGCTTGTTGTTCCAGCTTGTTGTTCCAGCTTGTTGTGCCAGCTTGTTGTTCCTGCTTGTTGTGCCAGCTTGTTGTTCCTGCTTGTTGTGCCAGCTTGTTGTTCCAGCTTGTTGTTCCTGCTTGTTGTTCCTGCTTGTTGTGCCAGCTTGTTGCCAGCTTGTTGTGCCAGCTTGTTGTTCCAGCTTGTTGTTCCTGCTTGTTGTTCCTGCTTGTTGTTCCTGCTTGTTCCAGCTTGTTGTGCCATCTTGTTGTTCCTGCTTGTTGTTCCAGCTTGTTGTGCCAGCTTGTTGTTCCAGCTTGTTGTTCCTGCTTGTTGTTCCTGCTTGTTGTGCCAGCTTGTTGTTCCTGCTTGTTGTGCTAGCTTGTTGTTCCAGCTTGTTGTTCCAGCTTGTTGTGCCAGCTTGTTGTTCCAGCTTGTTGTCCAGCTTGTTGTTCCTGCTTGTTGTTCCAGCTTGTTGTTCCTGCTTGTTGTTCCTGCTTGTTGTGCCAGCTTGTTGTTCCAGCTTGTTGTGCCAGCTTGTTGTTCCTGCTTGTTGTTCCAGCTTGTTGTTCCTGCTTGTTGTTCCTGCTTGTTGTTCCTGCTTGTTGTGCCAGCTTGTTGTTCCTGCTTGTTGTTCCAGCTTGTTGTTCCTGCTTGTTGTTCCTGCTTGTTGTGCCAGCTTGTTGTTCCTGCTTGTTGTTCCAGCTTGTTGTTCCTGCTTGTTGTTCCAGCTAGTTGTTCCAGCTTGTTGTTCCTGCTTGTTGTTCCAGCTTGTTGTTCCAGCTTGTTGTTCCTGCTTGTTGTTCCAGCTTGTTGTTCCTGCTTGTTGTGCCAGCTTGTTGTTCCTGCTTGTTGTTCCTGCTTGTTGTGCCAGCTTGTTGTTCCTGCTTGTTGTTCCAGCTTGTTGTTCCTGCTTGTTGTTCCAGCTTGTTGTTCCAGCTTGTTGTTCCTGCTTGTTGTTCCAGCTTGTTGTTCCAGCTTGTTGTTCCTGCTTGTTGTTCCAGCTTGTTGTTCCTGCTTGTTGTTCCTGCTTGTTGTGCCAGCTTGTTGTTCCTGCTTGTTGTTCCAGCTTGTTGTTCCTGCTTGTTGTTCCAGCTTGTTGTTCCAGCTTGTTGTTCCTGCTTGTTGTTCCAGCTTGTTGTTCCAGCTTGTTGTTCCTGCTTGTTGTTCCAGCTTGTTGTTCCTGCTTGTTGTTCCAGCTTGTTGTGCCAGCTTGTTGTTCCTGCTTGTTGTTCCAGCTTGTTGTTCCTGCTTGTCAGTTAAGTTACCACTCATCAGTAAATTAGGTTATTGCTATTTGAAAATAGTGTCAAGTTAGCCATAAAATTATTACATCATAACTTGGTGAATTTATTTAATTTCTGTCGACTTTAATTTTTATTTTTTTACTGAATAAAGTTTCATTAAAACTTGATATTAAGTTTTATTGAAATTTGAAGTGATGCTTTCCCATTATATCTCGTTTATTAAGGTAATTAACAGAATTTAAACACTAGACAATGTTATAATTCAACTTTTATATGTCGCTGGTAAAGTCTGATTTAGATTATGAAGCTCAGAAGGGATTTAAATGAGCTGGAAAACACTCAGAGGAGGATGACGACGTTAATCCCTTAGATCAGGAACCAATTCTTATGTTCCCCTGACCTCCTCCACCATGAAGTAGTGCAAGGTGATGAAGGCATCGTCAAGTGTTTACACTACTACTACTACTACAGTGGTACAGTAGCTACCGCACCTTCAAACATTTCCTTCCACTACAAGTATTGCTGCTATTACATGGGGATTATCATTTCTAAATGTGGCCCATCCTACAAGCGGCGGCGGGTAGTGGTTGTGAGGGTTTGTTGGGGAGGGTGATGGGGATGGTGAGGGGTGGTGGGGTGGTGGGGGTGGTGGTGGTGGCAGCAGTGGTAATAAGCGGTGTTAAAAGAGTGACACTTCCTGACCCGGGCTGTCAAACAAGACAATGTCTCAGCTGATGGATGGTTGGTGGGGGGTGGGTACAGGTAGTGGTGGCTGGTTGGTAGTAATGGTGATGGCAGTGGTAGTGGTGGCTGGTTGGTAGTAATGGTGATGGCAGTGGTAGGGGTGGCTGGTTGGTAGTAATGGTGATGGTAGTGGTGGCTGGTTGGTAGTAATGGTGATGGCAGTGGTAGTGGTGGCTGGTTGGTAGTAATGGTGATGGTAGTGGTGGCTGTTGGTAGTAATGGTGATGGCAGTGGTAGCTGGTTGGTAGTAATGGTGATGGTAGTGGTGGCTGGTTGGTAGTAATGGTGATGGCAGTGGTAGCTGGTTGGTAGTAATGGTGATGGTAGTGGTGGCTGGTGGTAGTAATGGTGATGGCAGTGGTAGTGGTGGCGGGTTTGGGTAGTAATGGTGATGGCAGTGGTGGCTGGTTGGTAGTAATGGTGATGGTAGTGGTGGCTGGTTGGGCTGGTTGGAGTAATGGTGATGGCAGTGGTAGTGGTGGCTGGTTGGTAGTAATGGTGATGGCAGTGGTAGTGGTGGCTGGTTGGTAGTAATGGTGATGGCATGGTGGCTGGTTGGTAGTAATGGTGATGGCAGTGGTGGCTGGTTGGTAGTAATGGTGATGGCAGTGGTAGTGGTGGCTGGTTGGTAGTAATGGTGATGGTAGTGGTGGTTGGTTGGTAGTAATGGTGATGGCAGTGGTAGTGGTGGCTGGTTGGTAGTAATGGTGATGGCAGTGGTAGTGGTGGCTGGTTGGTAGTAATGGTGATGGCAGTGGTAGTGGTGGCTGGTTGGTAGTAATGGTGATGGCAGTGGTGGCTGGTTGGTAGTAATGGTGATGGCAGTGGTAGTGGTGGCTGGTTGGTAGTAATGGTGATGGTAGTGGTGGTGGTAATGATGGTAACATAGTGGATGGTATGAGTGAGATAGCACAGTGCTGAGGTACATGTTAGCACATAGGAAGCTCGATACAAGGAACAATACTGGCCAGGGTCTGTGTCAGCCTCCACTGTACGGCCGGGAGAAACATCGATACTCAGCTACCAGTAAATGACAAAACAATTTCAGTAGATTCCTGGATGACCAATTACTGATATAACAAAGAGTTGGAAGACGAGATGTAACTGCTGGATACAACCTGTTAACGAGACTGAGACATAGAACACTAAAGTACATCTCCAGGTCTTCCACTCTCTCCTGCATAAAATTCAACTCTATTAAACTGAACTTGCAACAACAATTATGTGTTTCCTATTTGCTGTAAACAAGGACATTGATGATGTTGCATTAAAAATGGTCTCGCTTATTATTATGGACACATCTGCAACTAAGGAAATTTTGACTGTGTAAAACGACAGTCAAATTAAATCCATGGCCTAAGCGGAGTTTTTGACCCCGTTAGAGAAACACTATACAAATGTCAGAAAATGTGCCAAGTATTGACAACAGAAGGTTGTTAGGTGCTGGCAAACAGCACCTACTGTACTATCCCAACTACACACACACACACACTGCTGACGCCAGGCAGTGCAAACCATCACATCAGTAAAATCTTCCTATACCAGTAAACCTAAAATCTGATTTTAAGTTAAAATTTAATGAATATATCCGTGAAAAATATTGTTAATGCAAGCGCTTTCGTAATCTCACACATCATTCCTTGAGTTCTGTGATTCTGATGCTGGAGGTAGTGACCACTCGAGATCCCCAGATATTAACAGTTATTGGCAAGATCCTGGGGACGTTATTGGCTACATTGTTGCATGGGAGTATAGCAACCCTGCCAAGATATGTATCAACTGTGATGTGTTTTAAAATAAACTTTGGTCGGTATTTACAATATTAAATGAAATGGAGAAAAATGAAGTTTTTTAAAACTAATTGAAAATAATATATTCCCCTAAGATATATGAGGCTACAGATTCTAAATGCTGTAACAGAATATGTGATGCCCATCCTACATTTCGTTCTACTGTCATGGTTCACTAAGTAACGTACTAGGTAATCTTTATTCGTTGCTTTACAGTATACTTTGGAAGTCATTGAACTGCCAGACTTGCAACCCAGGGCCTCCAAACCAGAAGCTTTCCGCCTGGCTCTTCCTCCAGTATGAATTGTGGGTTCAAGATCAGTAAGTTTATGTAGTGGGTATGAAAAGATTTGATTTTCTAGGAGGTACGAGTATAATCAGGTGATGCATGTAAGGAAGCCATGTGTAGCGTGATGGGGCAGAAGACGCAGTCTCCTCTAAATGATCAATGTATAACTTGGTACAATACAGCACATGGAAGTGCTAAATGAAAAATTAGTAAAATAGTGCATAACTCAATAAAATCCCTTTGGGCATAGTGAGAGCCACATCGCCCTGAATATTACTTGTCAGTACCATCTGAACCTGCTAGACTGGTAATGTTGGTAAACAAACACTTGAACCCGTTATACAACAAAATACCTTTCAACAGTGGACTTCTAGGGAGTCAAATGCAATATTTGAGCATTCACAGGCCAACAAAGGTTTTTTGACGTGAAATATGAATAACGGGGTACAACCTTTTCAGAGGCGACAGAAAGAACAGGCAAAAAGGGGGAGGGGGGTTGGCCTTTTGTCAAAAAAGTCGCTTATCTGCACAGAATTTAACACCACAAATGATGTAGTTGAAGTTCAACAAAAAAAATCGGAACTAAAATTTAGTCATTGTACTTTTTATAAGCCACCAGATCCTTCCCAACAGTAAAGAAACAGCTAGCAAAATTGACCCCTATCGGGAAAAACCCTTTCCCAGCCCCATCCCCAAACATGTTGTTGCTTGGTGATTTCAATCAAAGACATACAAAATGGAAGAATGTAGCATAAAATTTGTAGCAGAAATAATCCTGGGGCAGCGCAGATAAAAAGTGCCAGATAAAAAGTCACACATGAGCTGCTGAATTTCTGCAAAAAACCCCCTAAGTCAGCGACAGTGGAGAACAGACTGGAAACACATTAACTTTATTTTCACAAATAATGAGAACCTGATAAAAACATAACAATATCAAAAAAAAAACTCTGATCACAATCTAATCAAGTCAGACTTACATGAAATGGGTCCTGACCAGCAAAATGCATACAGCTATGAGGTGCCTTCACCAAATTCAACTTCAATAACAAGAACATCAACTGGGACCAGGAAAACCATGTCCTAAAAAAAACATGTTGGGAAGTTTCAAATAACATGAACCTTAACCATTGAAGATCAACTTCCTGAAAAGCGAAGTATGTTAAAGACATTTTCCCCCTAAAAAAAAAGGAGCAGTAAACATACAGGATCAGGAGAGTCAAAAGGAGCAAAAAGCGATTAGTGAATTGAAAGAAATTCGAAATATTTCTTTTCATATGCAAAAACAAGGCAAAAACCACATCTAGTATGGGGCCCCCTGCCCCAGACAAGACGGATCTTACAAAATGACAACAAGAAATGAGTGAGATACTGAAATCTTAATACGACTCTGTGCTTAGCGAACCACTAATCAGTCTAAAGATAGACAATCCAAATAATATTTTCATGAATGAGCCTCAAACCCTGTCAATGTATGCCAAATTTCTGACTTAATCCTAACTCCACTAGACTTTGAGAAACCCATTGACAACATGCCCATGCACTCAGCCCCAGACCCAGCCTCGTGGAACTCTGTGTTCATTAAGAACTGCAAAACCACTCTCACGGGCCCTAAGTATACTATGGAGAAGGAGCATAGACACAGGTGAGATTCCAGTCACTAAAAAGAACGGATATAGCCCCACTCCATAAAGGTGGCAACAAAGCAATAGCTAAGAACTATAGACCAATAGCTCTAACGTCTCACATCATAAAAATCTTTGAAGAGTTCTAAGTAGGATTGCAAACCACTTGGATTCCCAACAATTGCACAATCCAGGGCAACATGAGTTCAGGGCAGGTCGCTCCTGCCTTTCAACTACTGGACCACTATGATATGGTCTTGGACGCACTGGAAAACAAACAATATGCAGATGTAGTATATACAGATTTTGCAAAAGCCTTTGACAAGTGCGATCATGGTGTAATAGTGCACAAAATGCGTGCTAAAGGGATAACTGGCAAAGTAGGCAGATGAATCTTCAACTTTCTAACCAATCGAACACAAAGAGTAGTGGTAAACAAAATTAAATCGGAAGCTGCCATAGTGAAGAGCTCTGTTCCACAAGGCACAGTACTCACCCTATCCTGTTCCTCATTCTCATATCAGACATAGACAGAGATGTAAACCATAGCACCGTATCAACCTTTGCAGATTATACTAGGATCTGCATCAGTGTCATCCATTGAGGACACGGAAATCTCAAGAAGATATAAACCAAGTTTTCCAATGGGCAACGGAGAACAATATGATGTTCAATGAAGACAAATTCCAACTACTCCTTTATGGAAAACTTGAGGAAATAACAGCTAGAACTGAGTATACTACAAACTCTAATCACACGATAGAGTGGAAAACTTATGTGAAAGACCTGGGAGTGGTAATGTCTGAGGATCTCACCTTCAAGGATCACAACAGTGCCACTATCACATCGGCGAGGAAACTGACAGGATGGATAATGAGAACATTCAAGACAAGAGATGCAAAGCCAATGATGATCCTTTTTAAATCACTTGTTCTCTTTAGGATGGAATACTGCTGTACATTAACATCTCCATTCAAGGAAGGTGAAATTGCAGATCTAGAGAATGTACAGAGAATCTTTACTGCACGTATAAGTTCCATCAAACACCTTAACTAATGGGAGCGCTTGCAAGCACTTGAAATGTACTCACTGGAGCGCAGGCGAGAGAGATACATCATAATCTACACCTGGAAGATCCTGGAGAGACTGGTCCTAATTTGCACACAGAAATCACTCCCTACGAAAGCAAAAGACTTGGTAGGCGATGCAAGATGCGCCCAATGAAAAGTAGGGGCGCCATTACTACGAAGAGAAAACACAATAAGTGTCCGGGCCCAAGACTGTTCAACAGCCTCCCACCACCCATAGAAGGAATTACCAATAGACCTCTGGTTGTCTTCAAGAGGAGCTGAACAGATATCTAAAGTCAGTGCCGGATCAGCCGGGCTGCGGTTCGTACGTTAGACTACTTGCGGCCAGCAGTAACAGCCTAGCTGATCAGGCCCTGATGCACCGGAGGCCTGGTCGTGGACCGGGCCGCGGGTCGTTGATCCCCGGAATATTTTTCAGGTAGCAGGTAAGCTGGCAAACACTTGAACCTGCCAGGTTGGTAATGTTGATAAACAAACACTTGAACCTGCTAGGTTGGTAAACAAACACTGAACCTGCAAAGTTGGTAAACAAACATTGAACCTCCTAGGTTGGTAAACACTTGCTAGGTTGGTAATGTTGGTAAACAAACAAGTAACGTCTAAACTTCACAATTTCAGCTTTAGCATTAAGGAGGTCGCTAGTGTTTTTGAGGAGGAGTGGAGGGACCGGTGGGGAGAGGGACGGACTGGTGGGAGGGGCAGGGAAGAACGGAAGGAACACGTGGGAGGGAAGTGTTTGAGAAGGGGGGGAGGAAGAGGCCAGTGTTTACCCAAGTGTCAATGCTACTGACACTTCCCCATTTTCTCCTCCACATTACCGATCACTCACAAATGGCACCCCTCCCCACTCTCTCTCTCTCTCTCTCATGGTGTTTATCCTCGCTAAAACAGTGGGGGAAAATTATACTCTTTTGTAAGATGAAACGAAAGCAATAAAATAATAAAGAAAATAATAAAAGGTGACTGAAATACACTAATAAATCGCAGCAATCCATCAGGGACCAGAAGCTGCCAGACTTAGCATGACTGAAGACAGCTTGCTAAGACAGGGTCTCACGTCAGCCACTCATGTTAACAGCACACAGTATCACACTGTGACCATAGATTGTGATCTATTCCAATCATGAAAAGAAAGAAAGAAACTAGGAAACAGTAATCACATAATTTCATTCAAAATAAACACAAACTTTGGGATCCCCAAACTTACTATGATGGTTCCCAACTATAAAGTAGCAAACTTTCATAACGTATATTGATTTTAGATTTTGCGGGGGAAGCGGATAGTTTATAGTGCACTCCATATCCATCGTGTGGATGATAGTGATAGTGTAACAACATATGGATACAATATAAATGGTTTAGAAACCGACAGGTTGAAGAATGAAATTCTTCAACACTTGGGCATCATAATTGTGTAAAAATCTGGCCACACAGTGTGGCTTCAGCAGTGCAAAACAGAGAAGAATAGTGGAAGATGATAGTGATGTCTCCGTGGGCAGACGTTAGAGCGAAGTTCCTCAGGGATCGGTTCATGGTCCAATCTTTTCATAATGTACATTAATGATCCTTTGATAGGACTAATATCCAAAATACTCAGATTTGCGGATGACACAAAATTGACAAAAACGCAGCATTCTTCAAGATTTCTGAGTGATGTGCAGAGGTTAGTGTTGTAGTGGTCAGAGACGAGGAAGGTGACTTCCACTGTGGACATAAGCAAAATAATGCATTTGCATATAACCACCTCAATCATGAGTACAAAATATTTGGCCTTGGAACAACAAAGCTAACAGAATGCTAGCTTTCACAGCTATAAATTTAAAGTACAAACACCAGAAACAATACTGACTATAATGAACTTGCTGGACTACATTTTAAATATGCTGCCTTGTTTAGATCTCCATAATATATAAAAGACGAAGGTAGACTGGAAATAGGTATAGAGAAGCTCGCACTATCACCAACAAACTAATTACATGAAGAACGACTCAGAGTACATTTTCTCTCTTAAAAGCGAAGGCTACGACATCTCATTCAAAACTTTAAGATATTAAATAGTTTTAATACGCTCAAGTGAGTTAATAATGCAACACAATGGAACGAAATTATGAAGCAAGAGTTGCAACACGGACACGTGTAACGTTTGTGTTTGTAAACAGAATAATAACATATGGAACACACTACCAGCTGAAGCTGTAAGAGCTTCAGCTGAAACTGGCAGGAGAAACATTCTGCAAATACAAGATTCCTGACGTCTGTTCAGCAACTACATCAGGACAAACAGCTGTTAATAACCCACCCACGGTACTGAACCCACCACCACCACCCATAGGTGGTGGTGGTGCTGGTGGTATAGCAGTGGCCACTGGTGGAATCTTTGTGTTTGTCCCAAAGTTGTTCTGGATAATGTGTTCTCCTGCATCATAGTGTCCAGAAGTAGAACCAGCAGTAATTCGTGGTAGAACCACTGGTACACACAGCTCTCTGAGTGGCAGGGCAGTAACATTGCACTCAGAACCATGAGCTACACTGGCTTAGAAACACGTCAGCAAACACTACGACATATTTATTAGAAAAGTTTGGTCCTGGGACCCTTTATCACTTCTAACATGTTAGAAGTGATCAAGTCCCAGGGCCGAACATTTTAATACGTCCTAGTGTTTGAACAAGTCCTTTGTAAACCAATCCCTTGTACTCACTCACTCCCACTTCCCCCTCTCTCTCTCTCTAAGGCAGGACCCAGGGTGGACGACCACTTTAAACCCCGACTTCTAAAAATCGTGGTTTCTGCTTTGTTGTGTTAAGTGAAGTTGTTCGTGTTTATTATTGTGGCAGTAAGATGAATTGAGGTTCTCTCTCCCACACTCTCCAACCTCCCTCAACTCCACACCTCCAATCTCCCTCACAACCCCCCACACTCCAACCTCCCTCACAACCCCCACACACTCCCAAACCCCCTTCACAACCCCCACACACTCTCCAACCTCCCTCACAACCCCCACACACTCTCAACCTCCTTCACAACCCCCACACTCTCCAACCTCCCTCACACCCCCACACTCTCCAACCTCCCCACCCCTCTCCAACCTCCCTCATAACCCTCACACACTCTCCAACCTCCCTTCACAACCCCCACACACCCAAACGTCCCTACAACCCCCACATACTCTCCAACTTCCCCCACACACACAAATCTTCCTACACACACGCACCACCACACCCACCACACACACACACACACACACACACACACACACACACACACACACACACACACACACACACACACACACAGTAGTAACAAGTACCTAAGTAAACAAAGATTGCAAACAGATAAACACAGAGCAGATCTAAGAGATGATCAAAAATAGGTGCAACATAGAAGAGGCAAAAAAAGGTAAATGCAGGTATCTTTATTTGAAGACGTTTCGCCAACCACCGGTCTTCTTCGGTTTAATACAGAGATGAGAAATAAAGACAGTAAAAGATGAGGTAATTAGTCCCTCAGCTCACAACTTTGTGTTCATCTCTGTATTGAATTGAAAACCCATTGGTTAGCGAAACACCCTTAAAGATACTCAGGCTTCGCACACGTGTCTAATTCCTCGTCAAAGATCAATTATATTTACAGACTAACACGTCTAAACCCACATCAAATAAAGTGTGAGGAGTCAGAGGAGAGTAACAGTCCAGTGTGGCTCTATAAACAACACACATTTGTCGCCTGAGGCGTCCATGCACACAACACTGTGTCTACATCCATCCACACAGGAAGACGTATAGCGGTGGGGCGTTACCCCGGCGCCGTTCAAGCTGGAATACTTCCCAGACCAGAAGAATGACTGCTAACACCATTCAGTATGAACGATGGTGCAAGTGGACAGGTAGTGAGAAGGATACTATGTTTATGGGGGGCTTTTAGTACCAAGTTTTCCAATACTGGTCTTTATTAACTAAGATAAAGTCCAGTCTTCGTAGTAAATGTTTAGCTACATAATATCCTCCCCACATCATTCTCCCAGCTTCCTCATTACCATACTGACATGTGCCAGCTCGGTAATGGAATATAATAGTGAAACAGATTCTAACAATATTGGATAAATGAGCGCATTGCTCAAGCACCCAATACTCTTACATAAAAAATAGTCTCGTTTCCCCAGCGCACCTACAACACCTGGCGGCATCAATCTCAACTGGCGGGAGTCGGAAAAAAACGCCGCGCCAAAAGACTCGCTGCCGCAGCTCTTACCTATACGAAAATTATCGCCTCTCTTCCTCGGCCAATCCCCTCCCTGCGCCGCCGCCCCGTGCTGATTTCCTTGAGTTAGGGGAATATTTCTTCCTGGTTTTACTCACCGCCGCCGCCGTACTCGGGCCGGTTTCAGCTCGTCGGGTTTTTCCAGGTTTATGACGACGCATTAAACTCTGGCAGATTCAGGTCTCTTCCGTATCCAGGTACTCGGGTGGATAATCGGGAAGTGGGGACTTCCGGTCTATGATAAAATCATGGGAAGAAGGAAGCTAACTTAACGGCATTTAAAATCATGGGAGGAGAGAGAAGAGAGAGAGAGAGAGAGAAAGAGAGAGAGAGAGAGAGAGAGAGAGAGAGAGAGAAAATTCTACGCTTGTAGATGCTCGGATAAACTCACAAGATGCAACACAGGATTCACAGGTGACTTTCTCTCTCTTTCAACAGTAAAATCAGCAACAGCAGAGGTATAAACAGTAAGAGAAGTAACTATATTAGTACTAGCAGCAACAGTAGCAGCGACGGTAATGTCAGAATCAGTAGCTGTAACAGCAGTATCACTACTGACATCATTAACGGCAGCAACAACAGATAACAGATTGTTAATAACAAAAGACGCAACAGATAAGACAGTGAAGGTTATATGTAAAAGACCAGAGTGAAATAATGTCAGCTGACTATTTTTTAAAGAACACAATAAAGCAACTGAGGAGAAACCAGGAATATGAGTGAGTGGATAACGAGAACTTTCAAAACAAGAGAAGTAATGCCAGTGGTGGCACTATTTAAATTAGAAGAGGGACCAACAATGTCTCTTGCGAGAGACACGTCACTTGGTCAACACTTTACACTCTCGCCTCAGCTCGTGTAATTGACTCTAAAAGCTACACATTATATCGCCGTCCTCCGGGACAGACAAGATAAGTGGCGGTGGACCAGCAGCTACCTACCTCTCACACACCTCTCTCTCTCTACGACGGACGTGCACGAACACATGCATGCACGAACACACACACTATCAAAACATTTAGTGTGTCAGAGGGAGTGATGTGGATTTTATAAACAACGACTCTCACGTAATTGTGAGTCGCCTATACTGAACTAGTTAACTACAAAATAACTTTTATATACATGACTGGAAAATGACAAAAAAAAACAGCTGTTTGCAAAATATTAAGTCAATATTGTACAAGGTATTAAGCGGCTGTGGTGCCTAAACCTAAAAACACAGGTGAGTTAGATAATAAAAAATGGTCCGAAGATCTACAAACATGGCTTTCTGAGGTAAACATTTGTTGACAAAACACAGTAGGTGTGACCAGTTTCCAGGATAGATCTCTATGACAAAATTACGTCGAAACAAAAGAGCTTTAGTAATATACATAGATTTAACAAAGGCATTTTGACCAGTGTTTGATCTTACTCTATATTACAACTGAACGAACCACTCCTGACAAAATGTTTCCTTAATAATACATCAATAAAGCAGCCACTGTAACAATCAGCAATAGCTCGAAGCACTTGGATTGTTGTCTCAGCAACTGAGAGAAGCGAGATACACGCTGCTGCCACAAGCTGCTGGTGTGAAGGATGTGCAAGACCGTCAAGAATAAAGCCAGTGACAAGCAGGGGCGGAGTAAACATAATTAGAGAAGCAGCGTCATCCCTACTACAAGATTCTTCCATCTTTCATCAACACAAGTGGGAAACACTGACGCAGGAAAATTAGAACATTTCAGTGGAAAATTAGACCACAATAAGAACATAAGAAGAACATAAGAAAGGAGGAACACTGCAGCAGGCCTCTTGGCCCATACTAGGCAGGTCCTTCACAATCCATCCCACTAACAGAATAATTGCCAAACCTAATTTTCAATTCTACCCAAGAAATAAGCTTTGAAGATTTTATTAACTCAAGTGCGAGTCCCACTCAAATCCAACCCTCTCACTCATGAATTTATCCAACCTAAATTTGAAACTACCCAAGGTCCTAGCTTCAATGACCCTACTAGGCAGACTGTTCCACTCATCAACTACCCTATTTCCAAACCAATATTTTCCTATATCCTTTCTAAATCTAAACTTATCCAATTTGAATCCATTATTGCGGGTTCTCTCTTGGAGAGATATCCTCAAGACCTTATTTATATCCCCCTTATTAATACCCATCTTCCACTTATATACCTCGATCATGTCTCCCCTCATTCTACGTCTTACAAGTGAATGTAATTTTAGGGTCTTCAATCTTTCTTCGTAAGGAAGATTTCTAATGCTATGTATTAATTTAGTCATTCTACGCTGAATGTTTTCTAACGAATTTATGTCCATTCTGTAATATGGAGACCAGAACTGAGCTGCGTAATCTAGGTGAGGCCTTACTAATGATGTATAAAGCTGTAATATAACCTCTGGACTTCTGTTGCTAACACTTCTTGATATAAATCCCAGTAATCTATTTGCCTTATTACGTACGCTTAGGCATTGCTGTCTTGGTTTAAGGTTGCTGCTTACCATCACCCCCAAGTCCTTCTCGCAATCTGTATGGCTAAGTTCTACGTTATTTAACTTATAAGTGCTTGGGTTATGGACACTCCCGAGCTTCAGAACCTTGCATTTATCTACATTGAACTGCATCTGCCACTTTTCTGACCACGAATTAAGTTTGTCTAAATCTTCCTGAAGTTCTATGACATCTATGTTTGAATCAATTATCCTACCTATCTTCGTGTCGTCGGCGAATTTGCTCATATCACTAGTAATTCCCTCATCAAGGTCATTGATATATATTATAAATAACAATGGGCCTAAGACTGATCCCTGTGGAACACCACTTGTTACAAGTCCCCATTCGGATTTAACCCCATTTATGCACACTCTCTGCTTCCTATTGGTGAGCCATGACTCGATCCATGACAGCACTTTTCCCCCAATGCCATGAGCTGCCACTTTCTTTAACAGTCTCTGGTGCGGTACTCTATCAAAGCCTTACTAAAGTCTAAATAAACAATATCGAATTCTTTATCGTGATCAACAGCCTCAAAAGCTTTACTGAAGAAGGTTAATAAATTAGATAGGCAGGAACGGCCCTCGTGAATCCATGCTGGGTATCATTAATCAAATTATGGTTATCTAGATGGCTTCTAATAATATCAGCTATAATTGACTCTAGTAATTTGCCTACAATTGAGGTCAGGCTTATTGGGCGGTAGTTTGACGGTAGTGACTTGTCCCCTGCTTTAAAAATAGGAATTACATTAGCCATCTTCCACATATCAGACACTACACCTGTTTGAAGAGATAAATTAAAAATGTTAGATATTGGTTCACAGAGTTCCATTTTGCATTCCTTAAGAACCCTTGCAAAAGCTCATCAGGACCGGCGATTTATTTTGTTTCAGTCGGTCCAGCTGTTTCATAATCATTTCGCTAGTGACTGTGATATTAAATAATTTATCTTCTTCTGGGCCTCTGTAAAAATTAATTACTGGGATATTATTAATGTCTTCCTGTGTGAAAACCGAGAGAAAATAATTATTAAAATAGAGCACATATCATTCTCCTTGTCAGTAAGATGCCCAAAGTTATTTTTAAGGGACCTATCTTATCCCTAACTTTTGTTCTATAAACCTGGAAAAAACTTTTGGGTTAGTTTTTGAATCCCTAGCAACTTTAATTTCATAGTCCCGTTTAGCTTTTCTTATTCCCTTTTAACGTCCCTCTTAATGTCAGTATACTGATTTATAAGATGACCCTCACCTCTTTTATGCGCCTATAAATTCCTTTCTTCTGCCCTAAAAGATATTTGAGCCTATTATTCATCCATTTTGGGTCATTTCTACTTGATCTAATTTCTTTATACGGGATAAATGTTCTTTGGGCAGCCTGTATAGTGTTAAGAAAACTGTCATATTGATACCTCTCTTCTTCACCCCAGTCCACAGTTGATAAGTGTTCTCTAAGTCCATTATAATCTGCTAAGCGAAAATCTGGGACCATTACTGAATTATCCCTACTATCATACATCCATTCAATGCTAAAGGTAATTGACTTGTGGTCGCTTGAGCCGAGTTCCTCTGTAATTTCTAAATTATTAACAAGGGTTTCTGCTTGCCAGAACCAAGTCAAGTAGGTTATTTCCCCTTGTAGGTTCTGTTACAAACTGCTTCAAAAGCAATCCTGAACTACTTCTAAAAAGTCGTTAGATTCTAAATTCCCTGTCATGAAATTCCAATCAATCTGACTAAAGTTAAAGTCCCCTAGAATTACTACGTTATCGTGTCTTGTGGCCTTAACAATTTCCTCCCAAAGTAGTCTCCCTTGTTCCCTATCTAAGTTTGGAGGACGGTAAATCACGCCTAAAATCAATTTTTCACACCCCTCTGAAAATTCTATCCAGACAGACTCTGTATGTGTTAATTCAGACTTTATACCCGTTTTATGCAACAATTTAAATGATCACGGACATAGAGTGCCACCCCACCCCTTTCCCGATACTTCTGTCTACTTGGAACAATTTAAAACCCTGAATGTGACATTCGGCAGGCAAGTCCCGATTTTTTTTATTAAACCATGTCTCAGTTATTGCAAAAACATCAATATTACCCGTACTTGCAACTAATCTCAACTCGTCCATCTTATTCCTAGCACTACGACTATTGGTGTAATATATATTTAGAGACCCTCCTTTCTCTTTACCCTTCCTGCTCATCTCTGTTTTTCCACTATACCTATTACTGTCCTTGTCATCTAGTGTCACTAGCTTTCCACTATCCACCTTATTCTGCCTATTACTAGTTCTCCTACAACTTATAATATTACTACACTGGGACTTCTCTGTTTTCCCCAAAACCCATACTACTAACTATTTCTAGTTTAAAGCCCTAACAGCTCCCTCCACTGCAGTTGCCAGTGCCCCCACCCCAGACCTGGATAAGTGAACCCCATCCCTGGCATACATGTCATTTCTGCCATAGAAGAGGTCCCAGTTGTCAATGAATGTTACTGAATTTTCCTTACAGTATTTGTCACGCCAGCAATTGACACCAATTGCCCTGGACAGCCATTCATTTCCAACTCCTCTCCTTGGCAAAATACCACATATGACAGGGTTCCCACCCTTCTTCCTAATTATGTCTATTGCTGACCTAAACCTGCTAGTCAGGTCCTCACTCCTACGTCTGCCAACATCGTTGCCTCCAGCACTGAGACAGATAATAGGATTGCTCCCATTACCTCTCATGATGTCGTCCAGACGGCTAACAATATCCTCCATCCCAGCCCCAGGAAAGCAAACCCTCTGTCTCCTACTCCTATCAATCAAACAGAAAGCCCTATCCATGTACCTAACCTGACTGTCCCCAACAACAACAATGTTTTTACCTTCCTTTGTGTCTTTCGTCGTGACGCTCCCAGAAGTCGACTCACATTCATCGGGTAGCACGGAGAATGGGTTCGATGTTTCCACAACATTCTCCTGGGTCTTCGTTGTTTCTACCTCTCCACCCGTCCTCTTGAGCCTTAACTTTGTCCCATGCGTTTTAGCCACTGTCCAGGTTCCTTTCCTGGCTTGAGGATTCTCAACAGGAGGATTACTACGAATCCTCTTGTTTTCCTCAGTCAGTCGCTGTATCTCAAGCTTAGCTACCCTCAGTTCTTCCTTCAGCTGCTGGTAGAGTAGCTCAAGAGAGGACATCTTCTTCAAAAAATACAGTACACAGTCAAAAAATAAGTAAAAAAACACACAAGTCAAAAAAATAAGTAAAAAAACACGTCAAAAAAAAAAACAGTACAGTCAAAAAATAAGTAAAAAACAGTACACAGTAAAAAACAGTACACAAAGACACAGCGCACAGTCAAAAAAATAATAAAATAATTATAATATTTCATTATTTTTTCTCAAGTGTTGGAGATGACAGATAGTAACAAGTGTTATGTGGATATATGGCGTCTTGTTACTTAAAATGGAAGTTCCTGATCACCTGGGTAGTCATGGGAATGTGGACCCTCGGGGCGCAAACACAAACAGTTGCATTGACCAGGCGATTAAGAAGGAATTATTATTGTTATAATCAAAGAAAGCGCTAAACCGACAAGGGTCATACAGCGCTGTACAAATCAAGAAAAAAGCCTGGTCTGTGGTCGGGCTGCCAGAAACCAGGAAATATGTCACAGTCATGTCACAGGTAAGTCAGGAGCTGTGCCTCGACCCTCGCCACTACAACTAGGTGAGAACATTGAAGATCTTTAATTAAGAAGTAAAATAAATAAAATAAAAATAAAGATAATATATGGAGACAGCAAGTAAGAGTAATAATGTGGTGCACGAGGAACCTGATAAACACAATAAACAGCAACACGACAAACAACAGCATCACAACACTGTAGAAAACACGAACACATTGATGTAGAGTACATAAACTGTGGGGAGGGAGGGAGGTACGAATGTAGGATTAAAGGGAGGGAGGGAGGGAGGATAGATTAGAGTAATGGAGAGTATATGACAAAGAGAGAGAGAGAAATACATTACACCGCAGCTCTCTACCTGCACTGTCTACTGTCATCTGGGTGAAAGTTTGCCCACTATCATCACATGACTGAGGCAACGATAGTAAAGAAGACTCTCCCCCCAACCCACAACTACCCCAATCACACACGAGCAAGGAGGGGCACCACTCCATACTTCACTGGAAAAGAGGGACTGAGGATTATAGGGAGGGATGCAGGATGGTAGGGAAAGTTGGAGGGTTAGAGAGGGGAAGTGAGACTTACTGAAGGAGTACAGGATTATAGAGAGGGAGGAGGATTATAAGTTAGTATTGTAGAGGGAGGGAGATGATAAGAGAGGATGGGTAAAAAGGAAGGGAAAAAACAAGGAAGAAAAGAGAGGGGGGATGGGGGGTGAGA
>WNWK01034312.1:0-20518 GCA_009830355.1 Cherax destructor | reverse complement strand
CATAATACATCACGATAATGAACTACAATTACATATTCACTTATATTTTTGTAAGATCTGTTGGTCTAAAATAAACTTGTTTTGCTTTTTGGGGACTCCCAGGAACGTAACCCTATTTTTCCCATTAGTTCTTTTAATTATTTAACACGAAATTATCTAACACGACTTTTTCAGGAACGTAACTATCGTGCTAAATGACGTTGTACTGTATATAAGAAATACTTACACTTACCTTGGAGATGGTGGCAGAGGGCGGCGCTCTTGTCAGTGTCCCTATACTATTCCTCAAACATTGTAGAAGTTAAGTTTCTTGTCGTCATTTTCTATCGATTAATCGCTTAACTTACTTAAGTAAGTTTATTAAGGTATACACAAATCCAGTTATACATAGATTATCATACATAGCAGCATATGTGTAGAAAACCTAGGATAACCCAAAAAAGTCAGACAGAGTGACTTATTTCCATTGCTACACTGTTAATGCTACACTTTATCACTGGCTGGTGCTATAGCCTTTATCAACTTGTGAAGCTTCTTTGGACCCATGGTGACTTATTTGACAGTGACAATCACTGAACCAGCAATAAACACAACAAAAGTACAGTGGACCCCCGAGTTTCGTAAAAACTTCACTCCTGAAGTCTGCTCAAGCGCCATTACCGAACGAATTTACTCCCTTAAGGAAAGATGTCACGTAGGTTAGTCTATTTCAGACCCCCAAAAATACACTTCCACAAGCACTGACAATATTATACTTACATAATTGTTCGATTTCCGGGGTTTACGAAAATCGGGGGTCCACTGTATTGTGAATGTTTGAAAGAGCACGCAGGGTAATGTTCTCTCAATGGTAAACAACGCTAGACTGGCATCCTGTGCGCCTCACCGCGCAAGCGCGGGCAGGCGGACAGGTCTGGTACGGGCCGCTACACGAGGGAATGCTCGCTACATGAGGGAAATATTTACCGAAAAAAGCGCTCGTTACACGAATTCACCGCTATACGGAATCACCGCTAGTCGAGGGACCACTGTACTAAGTAGTCTGTTAAGCAATAAGTTCAGTCTGCCCGAAATGGCCCGGCATGATAGTGGCTTTCTTTGGACTTAGTAAATCAATATTGTAATTACACAATGTAAACTATGCAAAGAAATAAAATTCTTGGATGTGTTTCTCTGGTAGCAGAGATAACACCAGGAGGCAGATCAGATGAAAACTAGCACACACATGAACTTTTAAATCTCTGCACCAAATTCACCTTAAACCAGCAAATAGTAGAGACTACAAGATTAGAGAATACGTTGGACCTCATCTTCACCAACAATGATGATCTGATACGAAATGTCATCATATCAAAAACAATATACTCAGATCACAACATAATAGAGGTCCAGACATGCATGCGGGAGCCCAAGATCAACAAAATGTGATCAGCTGCGAGGAGCCTTCTCCAAATTCAACTTCAATAACAAAAACATAAGATGGGACCAAGTAAACCAAGTCCTAAATGATATACAATGGGAAGATAGCCTAAGCATCATGGATCCTAACCTATGTCTAGAACAAATTAACTCTGTGGCACTTGAGGTTTGTTCAAGGCAAATTCCCTTAAGAAAAAGGAGGAAAAGATGAAAACTAGAAAGAGAGAGGCGCTCCCTATACAGGCGAAGGCAAAGAATAACGGAGCAGCTATAAGAGGCCAATATATCTGAAATACGAAGGGAGACACTAGTCAGAGAAATAGCAAACATCGAATTAAAACTAAAGGAATCTTACAGGAATCAAGAAATGCGGGAAGAACTAAAAGCCATAAACGAAATTGAAAGAAACCCAAAGTATTTCTTTTCTTATGCAAAGTCAAAGTCGAGAACACCAACCAGTATTGGGCCCCTACTTAAACGGGATGGGTCCTACACAGATGACAGCAAGGAAATGAGTGAGTTACTTAAGTCCCAGTATGACTCAGTTTTTAGCGAGCCGATAACCAGACTGAAAATCGAAGACCTAAATGAATTTTTTATGAGAGTGCCACAGAACTTGACTGACGCATGCCTATTTGACATCACCCTGACGCCAAATGACTTCGAAAAGGCAATAAATGACATGCCCATGCACTCCGCTCCAGGCCCAGACTCATGGAACTCCGTGTTCATCAAGAACTGCAAGAAGCCCCTATCACGTGCTTTTAACATCCTATGGAGAGGGAGCATGGACACTGGGGTCGTCCCACAGTCACTAAAAACAACAGACATAGCCCCACTCCACAAAGGGGGCAGTAAAGCAATAGCAAAGAACTACAGACCAATAGTGCTAACGTCCCATATCATAAAAATCTTTGAAAGGGTTCTAAGAAGCAAGATCGCCACTCATCTAGATGCCCATCAATTACACAACCCAGGGCAGCACGGGTTTAGAGCAGGTCGCTCCTGTCTGTCCCAACTACTGGACCACTATGACCAGGTTCTAGATGCTCTAGAAGACAAACAGAATGCAGATGTTATATACACAGACTTTGCAAAAGCCTTTGACAAGTGTGACCATGGTGTAATAGCACACAAAATGCGTGATAAAGGAATAACAGGAAAAGTTGGTAGATGGATCTATAATTTCCTAACAAGTAGAACACAAAGAGTAGTAGTCAACAGAGTAAAGTCTGAGGCAGCTAATGTGAAAAGCTCCGTTCCACAAGGCACAGTACTCGCTCCCATCCTGTTCCTCATCCTCATATCAGACATAGACAGGGATATAAGCCACAGTGCCGTGTCTTCCTTGCAGATGACACCGAATCTGTATGACAGTGTCCACCGTTGAAGACACTGCAAGACTTCAAGCAGACATAAACCAAATCTTTAAATGGGCTGCAGAAAACAATATGAAGTTCAATGATGAGAAATTTCAATTACTCAGATACGGAAAACGTTAGGAAATTAAAATCTCATCGGAGTACAAAACTAATTCCAACCACACAATAGAGCGAAAAACTAATGTCAAAGACCTGGGAGTGATCATGTCAGAGGATCTCACCTTCAAGGACCATAACACCGTAGCAATCGCATCTGCTAGAAAAATGACAGGATGGATAATGAGAACCTTCAAAACCAGGGATGCAAAGCCCATGTTGACACTTTACAAATCGCTTGTTCTATCTAGGCTGGGATATTGCTGCACACTAACTGCACCTTTCAAGGCAGGTGAAATTGCTGACCTTGAAAATGTGCAGAGAACCTTCACGGCACGCATAACTGCGATAAACCACCTCAATTACTGGGAACGTTTGAATTTTCTAAACCTGTACTCCCTAGAATGCAGGCAGGAGAGATACATTGTTATATACACGTGGAAAATTCTTGAGGGATTAGTACCAAACTTGCACACGAAATTCACTCCCTACGAAAGCAAAAGACTCAGCAGGCGATGTAACATCCCCCCAATGAAAAGCAGGGGTGCCACTAGCACGTTGAGGGACAACACAATAAGTGTCAGGGGCCCAAGATTGTTCAACTGCCTCCCAGCATACATAAGGGGGATTACCAACAAACACCTGGCTGTCTTCAAGCAGGCACTGGACAGGCACCTAAAGTCGGTACCTGACCAGCCAGGCTGTGGCTCGTACGTTGGACTGCGTGTGGCCAGCAGTAACAGCCTGGTTGATCAGGCTCTGGTCCAACATGAGGCTTGGTCACAGACCGGTCCGTGGGGGCGTTGACCCCTGGAATTCTCTCCAGGTAAACTCCAGGTAAACACCGGTTGTCTCTGTTCACCCATCAGTAAAATGGGTACCTGGGGGTTGTCTGGTGTGGGTTGCATCCTGTTCACCCATCAGTACAATGGGTACCTGGGGTTAATCGACTGGTGTGGGTCGCATCCTGTTCAACCATCAGTACAATGGGTACCTGGGCTTAATCGACTGGTGTGGGTCGCATCCTGTTCACCCATCAGTAAAATGGGTACCTGGGGGTTAACGACTGGTGTGGGTTGCATCCTGGGACAATGACCTAATTTGCCCAAAATGCTCTGCATAACAAGGGGCTTTCTATACAGCAGTATGTTATTGATGTCAGCTATGGTCTATATACAGTGGACCCCCGAGTATCGTAATTAATCCGTTCCAGGAGCTATTACTTAACATGAAGTTTACGAAATTCGAACCATTATTTCCCATAAGAAATAACGTAAATACAATTAATCCGTTCCACAAAAAAATATTCACATACAAAATAATTAAAAACAATATATATATATATACATTTACTTACTTTTATTGAAGAGTTGCAGGCATCTGGAAGATAGGGTAATGAGTAATGAAGGTCCTCTTGGGAATTTTCTTCCAAAACAGGCCTGTTTCATCACAATTAAACACATGTTAGGGGAGGAATTCTTCAGCCTCTACGAAGGGGAATCCCCACTCCCTGCATTCCTGTTACACTCCCTGCATGAATGCTACACTTCCTATATGAATGCTACACTCCCTGCATGCCTGCTAAACTCCCTGCATGAATGCTAAACTCCCTGCATGAATGCTAAACTCCCTGCATGAATGCTAAACTCCCTGCATGAATGCTAAACTCCCTGCATGAATGCTAAACTCCCTGCATCAATGCTAAACTCCCTGCATCAATGCTAAACTCCCTGCATCAATGCTAAACTCCCTGCATGAATGTTAAACTCCCTGCATGCCTGCTACACTCCCTGCATGTCTGCTAAACTCCCTGCATGAATGCTAAACCCCCTGCATGCCTGCTACACTCCCTGCATGAATGCTAAACTCCCTGCATGAATGCTACACTCCCTGCATGAATGCTAAACTCCCTGCATGAATGCTAAACTCCCTGCATGAATGCTAAACTCCCTGCATGAATGCTACACTCCCTGCATGAATGCTGAACTCCCTGCATGAATGCTAAACTCCCTGCATGAATGCTAAACTCCCTGCATGAATGCTAAACTCCCTGCATGCCTGCTACACTCCCTGCATGAATGCTAAACTCCCTGCATGCCTGCTACACTCACTGCATGCCTGCTACACTTCCTACATGAATGCTACACTCCCTGCATGAATGCTGAACTCCCTGCATGAATGCTAAACTCCCTGCATGCCTGCTAAACTCCCTGCATGAATGCTACACTCCCTGCATGAATGCTACCACAGGGGTGCCACTAGGAAGCTTCTTTGGACCCATGGTGACTTATTTCACAGTGACAATCACTAAACCACCAGAAAAGACACCAAATGTATTGTGAATGTTTGAAAGAGCGCACTGGGTAATGTTCTCTCAATGGTAAACAACGCTTCACTGGTGGGCGTCCTGCGCAGGCGCGGAGCAGGCGGACAGGTCTAATACTTTACGAAACACGAGCCAGTTTACAATTCTCGAAATCAAAAAAAGCTTACGAAACACGATTTTTACGAAATAAGAACCTTACGAAACTCGGGGGTCCACTGTACCTTGTTTATGTACTTGTAGTAAATAAAGATATTATATTATTATTAAATCCTTAAATCCTAATAAATACAATTATCATACATAGCAACATATTATAATAATAATAATAATAATAATAATAATAATAATAATAATAATAATAGTTTATTTAGACATGATACAATGTTGTTATTTAGACATGATACATAGTTAGGTATAAATGAGGTGTACATGCCAAAAGCCCCTAATATGCTGTGCATTGTGGGCATTCTTAAGATTAATTAATAGTAGACTACATGGTAAAAAATTAAGGTTGATAATTTATAAAATAAGTATAATTGTGTATCTAAGTTGTAAAATTTGAATATAAGTTGAACATAATAGTTTAGTAATTGTAGCAATGCAACTAATTGAGTGAGATAACAATTTAAAACAATTGGTTGCATTGCAATTACAGTTTATGTGGTCATTATAATGTAAATGTTATAGTAACAGTTAGCTCAGTATGTATTATTCATTACAGGTTTTTATATTTAAGTGATTAATCAGGTTTTTACATTTAAGTGATTAATCAACTTTGTTGGTAATGTTTGATATTGTGCACTTAGGTTTGGGTGGGAAGGTGGTTTTTCAGCATAGTTTTGAATTGGGGTACAGGCAAGGTTTCTTTGGCAATCACAGGTAATGAATTCCAAATTTTCGGGCCTTTTATATGCATTGAGTTTTTACATAGTGTTAGATGGACACGGGGAACATCGAGGAGTGCTCTGTGTGTAGTGTTATAGTCATGTGTCCTGTTAAATTCAGTAAGGAGAAGTTTGAGTGGTGGGTTAATATTTGCATAGAGTGTTCTATGTATGTAATAGGAACAGTAAAAAGTATGGATGTCTTGTATGGTGAGTAAGTTTAGATTTTTGAATATTGGTGGAGTATGTTGTCTGAAGTGTGAGTTTGTTATCATTCTAACTGCAGCTTTTTGTTGTGTTATTAATGGTCTGAGATGAGTTATTGATGTTGAGCCCCATGCGCAGATTCCATAGGTGAGGTAGGGGTAAATGAGTGAGTGATATAGGGTAAGGAGAGCTGGTTGTGGAACATAGTACTGTATCTTGGATAGTATCCCCACGGTCTTTGAGACTTTCTTGGAAATTTGTTGTATATGTGTCTGAAATAAGATAGAAGTAAACAGGTGATACCACAATATGCATTACAACCACAGTGAAATTCAAAGCGCTTTCCAGACTTCTCACATTATTACATGACTTTTCACTGTGGTTGTTCTGAATAGTAACACATGTGTAAATTACCCAGGATAACACAATAATGTTAAAGTTACTTATTTCCACTGAGGTCATTGTAATATCTGATTATTATGTTCTGCTGTCTTACACTTGCTGCCCCTGGTCACCTAGCAGTAAGTAGGTACCTGCTGCCCCTGGTCACCTAGCAGTAAATAGGTACCTGCATGTTAGCTGACTGTTGTAAGGTTGCATCCTGGGGAATACTAAAGAACACCAACAGAAATAACCCATTATGATGACAGTGTGTTTGTTGGGTTATCCTGGGTTACTAACACCCTGGGTTATCCTGGGTTACTAACACTCCGGGTTATCCTGGGTTACTAACACTCCGGGTTATCCTGGGTTACTAACACTCCGGGTTACCCTGGGTTACTAACACTCCGGGTTACCCTGGGTTACTAACACTCCGGGTTACCCTGGGTTACTAACACTCCGGGTTACCCTGGGTTACTAACACTCCGGGTTACCCTGGGTTACTAACACTCCGGGTTACCCTGGGTTACTAACACTCCGGGTTAACCTGGGTTACTAACACTCCGGGTTAACCTGGGTTACTAACACTCCGGGTTAACCTGGGTTACTAACACTCCGGGTTACCCTGGGTTACTAACACTCTGGGTTACCCTGGGTTACTAACACTCCGGGTTACCCTGGGTTACTAACACTCCGGGTTACCCTGGGTTACTAACACTCCGGGTTACCCTGGGTTACTAACACCGGGTTACCCTGGGTTACTAACACTCCGGGTTACCCTGGGTTACTAACACTATTGAGGAAACTTAAGGCACACGGAATAGGAGGAGAAATTTTTTCCAGGGTAGAGGCATGGTTGACAAATAGGCAGCAGAGAGTTTGCATAAATGGGGAGAAATCAGAGTGGGGAAGTGTCACAAGCGGTGTTCTACAGGGTCAGTATTGGGCCTCTTGTTGTTCACAATCTACATAAACGACATAGATGAGGGAATAAATAGCGACATAAGCAAGTTTGCCGATGACACCAAAATAGGCCGTCCAATTCATTCAAATGAGGACATTACAGCACTCCAGGAAGATTTGAATAGGCTGATGCAGTGGTCGGAGAAGTGGCAGATGCAGTTTAATATAGATAAATGCAAAGTTCTAAATATTGGACAGGACAATAACCATGCCACATATAAACTAAATAATGTAGATCTTAATACTACTGATTGCTAAAAGGATTTAGGAGTTCTGGTTAGCAGAAATCTAAAACCAAGACAGCAGTGCATAAGTGTTCGCAATAAAGCGAACAGAATCCTTGGCTTCATATCAAGAAGCATAAATAATAGGAGTCCTCAGGTTGTTCTTCAACTCTATATATCCTTTGTTAGTCCTCATCTAGATTATGCTGCACAGTTTTGGTCACCGTATTACAGACTAGATATAAATGCTCATGAAAACGTACAAAGGAGGATGACTAAGTTGATTCCATGTATCAGAAATCTTCCCTATGAGGATAGACTGAGGGTCCTGAATCTGCACTCTCTAGAAAGGCGTAGAATTAGGGGGGATATGATTGAGGTGTATAAATGGAAAACAGGAATAAATAAAGGTGATGTAAATAGCGTGCTAAAAATATCTAGTATTGATAGGACTCGCAGCAATGGCTTTAAGTTGGATAAATTCAGATTCAGGAAGGATATAGGAAACCATTGGTTTGGTAATAGAGTTGCCAATGAGTGGAACAAACTCCCGAGTACAGTTATAGAGGCTAAAACGTTGTGTAGTTTTAAAAATAGGCTAGATAAATACGTATATGAGTGGGTGCAGGTGGGTGTGAGTTGGACCTGACTAGTTTGTGCTACTAGGTCAGATGCCATGCTCCTTCCTTAAGTGAATGTAACCTGACCTGGCTGGGTCGGGGCATTGGCTTAAGTCGGTGGGAGACTTGGACCTGGCTCGCATGGGCCAGTAGGCCTGCTGCAGTGTTCCTTCTTTCTTGTGTTCTTATGTTACCCTGGGTTACTAACACTCCGGGTTACCCTGGGCTACTAACACTCCGGGTTACCCTGGGCTACTAACACTCCGGGTTACCCTGGGCTCTAACACTCCGGGTTACCTGGGCTACTAACACTCCGGGTTACCCTGGGCTACTAACACTCCGGGTTACCCTGGGCTACTAACACTCCGGGTTACCCTGGGCTACTAACACTCCGGGTTACCCTGGGCTACTAACACTCCGGGTTACCCTGGGCTACTAACACTCCGGGTTACCCTGGGCTACTAACACTCCGGGTTACCCTGGGCTACTAACACTCGGGTTACCCTGGGCTACTAACACTCCGGGTTACCCTGGGCTACTAACACTCCGGGTTACCCTGGGCTACTAACACTCGGGTTACCCTGGGCTACTAACACTCCGGGTTACCCTGGGCTACTAACACTCCGGGTTACCCTGGGCTACTAACACTGGTTACCCTGGGCTACTAACACTCGGTACCCTGGGCTACTAACACTCCGGTTACCCTGGGCTACTAACCCCGGTTACCCTGGGCTACTAACACTCCGGGTTACCCTGGGCTACTAACACTCCGGGTTACCCTGGGCTACTAACACTCCGGGTTACCCTGGGCTACTAACACTCCGGGTTACCCTGGGCTACTCAACACTACCCGGGTTACCCTGGGCTACTAACACTCCGGGTTACCCTGGGCTACTAACACCCGGGTTACCCTGGGCTACTAACACTCCGGGTTACCCTGGGCTACTAACACTCCGGGTTACCCTGGGCTACTAACACTCCGGGTTACCCTGGGCTACTAACACTCCGGGTTACCCTGGGCTACAACACTCGGGTTACCCTGGGCTATACATGGTACCTGACTAACCTCCGGGTTACCCTGGGCTACTAACACTCCGGTTACCCTGGGCTACTGCTACAGGTTCCTCTCTTGGGTTACCCTGGGTACTAACACTCCGGGTTACCCTGGGCTACTAACACTCCGGGTTACCCTGGGCTACTAACACTCCGGGTTACCCTGGGCTACTAACACCGGGTTACCCTGGGCTACTAACACTCCGGGTTACCTGGGCACTACCTCGGGTTACCCTGGGCACTAACACTCGGGTTACCCTGGGCTACTAACACTCCGGGTTACCCTGGGCTACTAACACTCCGGGTTACCCTGGGCTACTAACACTCCGGGTTACCCTGGGCTACTAACACTCCGGGTTACCCTGGGCTACTAACACTCCGGGTGACCCTGGGCTACTAACACTCCGGGTGACCCTGGGCTACTAACACTCCGGGTGACCCTGGGCTACTAACACTCCGGGTGACCCTGGGCTACTAACACTCCGGGTGACCCTGGGCTACTAACACTCCGGGTGACCCTGGGCTACTAACACTCCGGGTGACCCTGGGCTACTAACACTCCGGGTGACCCTGGGCTACTAACACTCCGGGTGACCTGGGCTACTAACACTCCGGGTGACCCTGGGCTACTAACACTCCGGGTGACCCTGGGCTACTAACACTCCGGGTGACCCTGGGCTACTAACACTCCGGGTTACCCTGGGCTACTAACACTCCGGGTTACCCTGGGTTACTAACACTCCGGGTTACCCTGGGTTACTAACACTCGGGTTACCCTGGGCTACTAACACTCCGGGTTACCCTGGGTACTAACACTCGGGTTACCCTGGGTTACTAACACTCCGGGTTACCCTGGGTTACTAACACTCCGGGTTACCCTGGTTACTAACACTCCGGTTACCCTGGGTTACTAACACTCCGGGTTACCCTGGGTTACTAACACTCCGGGTTACCCTGGGTTACTAACACTCCGGGTTACCCTGGGTTACTAACACTCCGGTTACCCTGGGTTACTAACACTCCGGGTTACCCTGGGTTACTAACACTCCGGGTTACCCTGGGTTACTAACACTCCGGGTTACCCTGGGTTACTAACACTCCGGGTTACCCTGGGTTACTAACACTCCGGGTTACCCTGGGTTACTAACACTCCGGGTTACCCTGGGTTACTAACACTCCGGGTTACCCTGGGTTACTAACACTCCGGGTTACCCTGGGTTACTAACACTCCGGTTACCCTGGGTTACTAACACTCCGGGTTACCCTGGGTTACTAACACTCGGGTTACCCTGGGTTACTAACACTCCGGGTTACCCTGGGTTACTAACACCGGGTTACCCTGGGTTACTAACACTCCGGGTTACCCTGGGTTACTAACACTCGGGTTACCCTGGGTTACTAACACTCGGTTACCTGGGTTACTACCTCGGGTTACCTGGGCAACACTTCCGGGTTACCCTGGTTACGTTACTAACACTCCGGGTTACCCTGGGTTACTAACACTCCGGGTTACCCTGGGTTACTAACACTCCGGGTTATCCTGGGTTACTAACACTCTGGGTTATGGAAATAAATGGTATAAAATACCGACACATTGGAAAAAAACACATAACCAGTATGTGATCCTTTATTGACAACGTTTCGCCCACACTGGGCTTTATCAAGTCACAGATGTTTGTGATTTGATAAAGCCCAGTGTGTGGGCGAAACTTTGTCAATAAAGGATCACATTATACTGCTTATGTGTTTATTTTTCCAATCATTGTAAGTTTTACAAGGAAATTGTGTGGGTATTTTATACCATTTACTTCCAATATAATGTTGAGAAACTATTAGTTTCCTTCTTTGCCTCGCCTTTATCATATTATATCAATATATATTAATATACCAGTCTTCCTACTTACCTCATAAATCAATCTTCCACTGATAGTTACTCCACCACTATATTAACTGACCACAATTGACAAAAATGTACAATAATATCCCCTGATGCCGCCACGTCTTCGTTGGGTTCATCAGGGCCACTGACAGCATTAGCCGTATCGAGCCCGACTTCTCGATGGTACGAGGAAGATTTGTTGCCCAAGGCTGGGGGATGAAAGAAAAGGAACAAAAGTTCCTTTGTAAATAGAGTTAGAAACTTGAAAGTTTCCGATTAGGTCCGGTGGACCTCCTTACCAAGCCTCAGCAAAACGGGACGCCAGCACCCCCACCTGAGTACAGTAACCGGCTTCCCACCAAAGACCGTTAAATAATTATACGCAGAGCGGAAAAAATGGAGCTGGCTAAAAGTAAGCCGATGAACAGGTGCCCCTCCTGTAGAGTGCACGGCGGGCAAAATAGATGAGGACAAGCGTCCCAGAGAGAACGGGGGAAATTTGTCACTGATACTCAGGGGAGAGAGAGACATCCGCACCCGACGAAGGCTGGCTCAGAAGTCCGATGCCGCCACTCTTGTTGTTGTTGTTGTGGGTTATAGGGCCACTGACAGCTACGTCGTATCGAACCCGACCTTCCAGTGTCCGGGAAACAAACCTTGACCAAAGTGGAAGGAAGGTGTAAGTTTATTCATGTACAGGTACACTAATATAGTTGCATAAATTATTATACATAGCAGCATATGTGTAGATTACTTAGGGTAACTCAAAATAGTGAAAGTGACAGGTGAATAATGGCTGTATGTATTAAATGTCCCCACTTCGTTCTGAAGCCAGTAAGAAGGCGCAGGTACAGTCCAGGATCTCTGACAGTCTGGAGGGTCAAACTTCTCCCCATTGAGGAGACGTAGAGTCAAAGACTGCACCTCGAGTGTGTCCAAGGCCGCACGGAGGAGAGTAATGGTAATGGAGCACCACAGTAGGAAGTGCTCCACAACCTTCAATCCCCTTTGGGAGTAGTATTTATAGTCTATAGTATCACCTCCAAGCTTGCTCTTGCAGCAAGACAAACTTAAAAGCAGCCTGCAAGTCAAGTTCTCCTGCATTGTCTCCCCAAAAAACGCCTTCCTAGTTGCCTTCACCAGCTATATGGAAGCAGAAAAACTCCTCATTACTACCGTAATGAGTATCTTTATTGAGGAAACGTTTCGCCACACAGTGGTTTCATCAGTCCATACAAAGGAGAATCGTGAAGATCAGGAGAAGTTTGAGGTAATCAGTCCATCAGCCTTGAGTCGATGTAGTCAGTCCATCAATCTTGAAAAGAATACAGCATATGTGCGAAGGAGAAGCTTATATACCGTAGGCAGGAGAGGTGCAGCAGTCGTAGGTTGTGTCACATTTGTCCAATGTGGAAGTAGGTCGTGCCCAAGGGTTAGGCAAGTGAAGAATTCCCTGTATTAAGATACCAAGATGTCGCTGTGTCAGACAGGATGTAAATGAATGGTTCAGAGAACCGACGAGTTGATCAATTAGACACATATGCAACACTTGGATATCTTTATTGAGGAAACGTTTCGCCACACAGTGGCTTCATCAGTCCATACAATCAGTCCACAATTAAACATTAAGATCAACACTACTCCTATTGCTAAACATAATGAGGGCAATTTCCTGGGCCTTCATCTTGACAGCAGCCTGAAATTTAGCACTCATATCCAACACATAACAAAGAAAGTATCCAAAACTGTGGGGATCCTCTCTAAGATACGGTATTATGTACCACAATCGGCCCTACTCACACTATACTATTCACTCATCTATCCCTACCTCACATATGCCATTTGTGCATGGGGATCAACAGCAATTACCCACCTAAAGCCAATAATAACCCAACAAAAAGCCGCAGTAAGAATTATCACGCAATCCAATGCTAGGAAGCACACCCCCCACTCTTCAAAGACCTAAACCTACTCACTGTTCAGAACATCCATACTTACTACTCTGCTATCTACATTTATAGAACCATAAATTCCAACTTTAACCCTGAGCTAAAACACTTTCTTGACAGTTGTGACAGGACCCACAGACATAATACCAGACACAAACATCTCTTTGACATTCCCCGTGTCCGACTAAATCTATACAAAAATTCAATGCACATAAAAGGGCCTAAAATCTGGAACTCCCTGCCTGAAAACTCTAGAACTGCAGACACAACCTCCATTTTCAAAAGCACCGTTAAAAAACATCTTATCTCACTTACGCACCCAACCGGTAGCTAACCACATGAAAACTACTTTCTCTTGCACTTATCCACAGCAAAATACACTTATTGATATCTGTGATTCCCCTTAATTTCCCCTTAATTTCTAATACAACTATTGCTTCATAATTCTTAAGCTAGTCATAAGTTTGCCTAAGACACTCCAATATAGAAACGGTATTATGCCAATACATCACCTTTACCATTAATATATAAACTAATTGTTAAATTCTTAAACTAATTGTTAAATTCTTAAATGTTTGAATTTCAGTACCTCAATTTTGTAAACCTACTTAATCACTACAATTACCTAACCTTACTATCAGTATAATCATTGTGTCACTATTGAGTAAGACCTATCATAAGACTGCCTGAAAAGCCTAGGCATGCCTAGGCATATTATTGGCCATCTTGTAATATCTACTTCATAAAATGTATAATAATATAAGTACACCCCACTTTGTAATATTACTAGAAATAAAGAATTTGAATTTGAATTTGAGAATCGTGAAGATCAGGAGGAGTTTGAGGTAATCAGTCCCTCGGCCTTGAGTCGATGTAGTCAGTCTTACTTACTTACTTACTAGTCCATCAATCTTGAAAAGAATACAGCATATGTGCGAAGGAGAAGCTTATATGCCGGTGGCAGGAGAGGTGCAGCAGTCGTAGGTTGTGTCACATTTGTCCAATGTGGAAGTAGGTCGTGCCCAAGGGTTAGGCAAGTGAAGAATTCCCTGTATTAAGATACCAAGATGTCGCTGTGTCAGACAGGATGTAAATGAATGGTTCAGAGAACCGACAAGTTGATAAATTAGACACATTTGCAACACTTGGGTATCTTTATTGAGGAAACGTTTCGCCACACAGTGGCTTCATCAGACCATACAAAGGAGAATCGTGACGATCAGGAGGAGTTTGAGGTAATCAGTCCCTCGGCCTTGAGCCGATGTAGTCAGTCCATCAATTTTGAAAAGAATACAGCATATGTGCGAAGGAGAAGCTTATATACCGTAGGCAGGAGAGGTGCAGCAGTTGTAGGTCAGATCTGCCTGCGTACAATACATTACAAGAAGTGCATTTAAGATCCCAATGGGATGAGCGGGGAAGACGGGACAGACGAAGAATAGCGCTGGAGAAAAGTCTTCTTAGTCGTAGAAATAGAGCCAGGGCTTAACCCAGCAGCTAAGGCGATCGTGGGGCAGACTTGAGAACAGGAATAGCAGGCTCTCCTGTTGGTGAGACTCCAGTGGGGTGAGCGGGGAGGACGGGACAGGCGAAGATTAGCGCTAGAGAGGAGTGTAGAAATTGAGCCAGGGCTTAACCCAGCAGCTAAGGCGAAAGTGGGCCAGAGGGGCGAACAGCTCAAGGTACCTGTCATAGAATCCAAAGGTTATTTGTAAATAGGGTTAGGAGCAGGTTCATACAAGGAATAGAAAAGGTTGTGTTGATTTGTGGGTCTGCGAATGTCTTCGTCAAGGAGAGAGGTCAAGTAGTCATGTCGTGTCTCAAGTTTGTCTATCTGTCTGTCACTGAGCGTTTTCCAGTACAGATTAAGCGCAGGGATGTCTAACTGGGCATGGAGAGACTCGCTTGTGGCGAAGTCCTCCCATCTGACATCAAGCACTGTAGTGGTTGTAGGTTAATCAAAGATAGAGTAACAATAACAATGTACTCTCTATGGCCGCTCCATAACAACAACGACAATAACAAAACAATTATAAATGACTGAATCAAACAAACATAATATTTAATCCTCCTACTGCTCCCAACCCCTTACATTCCTCCTTTTCTAAATTACATTATATCATCCAACTTATAAATCCAACCTATCTGGAGGTTTGACAACTCTGCTGGAACGCCGGAGAATTGGAGCTTGTGCACTGTCCTGAGAATAAGATTTCTTCGGATTTTTAACCCCGGAAGGTTAGCCACCCAGGATAACCCAAGAAAGTCAGTGCGTCATCGAGGACTGTCTGTCTTATTTCCATTGGGGTCCTTAATCTTGTCCCCCAGGATGCGACCCACACCAGTCGACTAACAACCCAGGTACCTATTTGCTGCTAGGTGAACATGACAACAGGTGTAAGGAAACACGTCGAAATGTTTCTACCCTCCGGGAATCGAACCCGGGCCCTCCGTGTGTGAAGCGAGAGCTCTAGCCTCCTCTTCTCTCACACGGCTGGTTTCCTTATCAAACCTCCCAAAAGGTTCTTCCTGCATGCTAACCTGCTCTTTAAGTTTATTACCATTATTATCTGTTGTAGGCAGTTCCTCTAAACCACTCCTTACTGCTTCTGGTACTGTTGGAATCAGTGGTTGCTCTCCACTCCTAAACCTTGGCATGAGCTGATCTATATGCCTTTTCCATATCATGTTACCAAACCCTCTAATTAACACTTTGTAATTCCTAACCCCTAATACCTCCACAATTTTTCATTCTACCCAAGGGTCACCTTTCCCAAAGTTCCTTGCATACACAGCATCATCAACTTTAAATTGCTTCACCACTTCTTGAAGGTCACCAGCAGGCATGTTAGGCAATGAATTGTCCTCTTTAACATGACATTTGACAGCCGATACAGGGACTTTGAAATTCCTATGAAACATCATTTCTGCTGGTGTCTTATTAGTGAAGGAATGAACAGTTTTCCTATGGTTATATAAGAACCTACATAATCTGGTATTGAGAGAACCTTTTGTAAACTTGTGTAAACCTTCCTTCAATGTCCTTACCGCCCTCTCCGCCAGACCATTTGATGATGGATGGTATGGGGCTGGAGTAACATGTTCAATACTATTCTTACTAAAGAAGGCTTCCAGCTCTTGTGATACAAAGTAAGCAGCATTATCTGACACAACTATGTCTGGTAACCCAAAATTACAAAAGGATTTTCTCAGTAACTCAGTAGTAACTGTGGATGTCATGGAACTAGTTACTTGCACATCTAAGAATTTTGAAAAGGAATCCACAATTACCCAAAAATATTTGCCCTCAACTGGACCTGCATAGTCTATATGCACTCTAGACCATGGTTTCCCAGTGCTGGGCCAAGATAGGACAGGAGATGAAATTGGCTTAAAATTCTGAAAACAAATGGGACAACTCTTTGTCACTTCTGCAATATCTTGGTCCATCTTTGGCCACCAGACCCACTGCCTAGCTTCTGCTTTCATAGCATTGATACCATTATGACCTATATGCAGATGCTCCAATACCTTACATCTTAATTTTACAAGCACTACCACTCTATTCCTATACAATAATACATTATCATGAACAGTCAGATCTGATTTGACTGAATTATAATCAGATAAAAATACACTGTTTTTACACCATCCATATTTAACATTATTTACTACTTGGGATAATACAGCATCTATCCAAGTTTCCTCTTTGATTTTGTCAAATGATAAGTGTTTGAAATCGAGGGACTCAACTAATCTCACATATTCCGAAGGTGTACCTGACTCTAAGCTGTGATCTTCAATAGGTAATCTACTAAATGCATCTGCAATAACATTTTCCTTGCCAGCCTTGAATGACAATTCATAATCATACTGAGGTAATAACAGAGCCCAACGCTGAATTCTGGCATTTGCATTTACTGGAATATGTTTCCCTTTTCCAAACAACCCTAGCAATGGTTTATGATCTGTGCGAGCAACAAACTTTCTCCTAGCAAAAATATCTGAATTTCTTAACAGCATACACCAAAGCTAGACCTTCTTTATCAAGTTGAGAATAATTCTGTTCTGCTGGAGAAAGTTTCTTACTAGCAAAATACACAGGTTTTTCCTGGCCATTTACTACCTGGATTAACACACATAAAACACCCACAGAAGAAGCATCAACCTCAATTATTAATGGATGCTCTCCTGTAAAATTAGTCAACAAAGCTGAACACTCTAATTGTTTTTTAATCCTTTGAACAGCTTCCTCTTCCGCTGAAGACCACTCAAATGTAGCCCCCTTTTTTAACAAATCATACAGTGGTGCCAAAATTAAAGAAAAGTTCTTAATAAATTTACAATAATAAGTCACCATCCCCACAAAGGACTGAACTTCTCCTATGGACGTAGGTGAAGGTAAATTCACAAGAGCCTCCACCTTCTGAGAAGAAGGTTTAATACCTTTCCCTGAAATTTCATACCCCAGATATTCAATAGATCTGGCTTTCAACACTGACTTATCCTTATTCAGTACTACATTATGCTCTTGTAAAATACTCAACACCTGCCTGAGTCTGACATCATGCTCAACTTCTGTGGCACCACATATTATGATATCATCTAAATAGGATGCAACCCCATCCAGGTTAACAAACAATTGGGAAATAAATTTCTGGAAAATACCAGGAGATGAGGAAATTCCAAACGGTAATCTCTTATATTTAAAAAGTCCCCTGTGGGTATTAATTACTAAAAGATGTTGGCTCCTCTCATCTACAGGTATCTGTAAATAAGCATCCTTTAAATCTAATTTTGTAAATATTTTACCTTTACCCACTACAGACAATAATTCCTCAATCCTGGGTAAAGGATATCTTTCACAATGAATTTGTTGATTTACATATTTAAAATCCCCACATATTCTCATAGACTTAGAGTTAGCCTTTAATACTGGTACAATAGGTACAGACCATTCACTATGCGAAATAGGCTCAATAATGCCTTTCTGCACTATTTTTTCTAATTCTTTCTCAATCATCTCTTTGTGAAAAACTGGTACTGGCAGAAATGACATGTATGCCAGGGATGAAGTTCACTTATCCAGGTCTGGGGTGGGGGCACTGGCAACTGCAGTGGAGGGAGCTATTAGGGCTTCAAACTAGAAATAGTGGTATGGGTTTTGGGGGAAAAACAGTGAAGTCCCAGTGTAGTAATATTATGAGTTCTAGGGTAAGTAGTAATAGGCAGAATAAGGTGGATACTGGAAAGCCAGTGGCACTAGATGACAAGGACAGTAATAGGTGTAGTGGAAAAACAAAAATGAGCAGGAAGGGTAAACAGAAAGAAGGGTCTTTAAATGTATTACACCAATAGTCGTAGTGCTAGGAATAAGATGGACGAGTTGAGATTAGTTGCAAGTGCAGGTAATATTGATGTTTTTGCAATAACTGAGACGTGGTTTAATATGAAAAAACGGGACATGCCTGCTGAGTGTCACATTCAGGGTTTTAAATTGTTCCAAATAGACAGAAGTATCGGGAAGGGGGGTGGGGTGCCACTCTATGTCCGTGATCATTTAAATTGTTGCATAAAAACGGGTATTACCTGGAGTTTACCTGGAGAGAATTCCAGGGGTCAACGCCCCTGCGGCTCAGTCTGTGACCAGGCCTCATATTGGACCAGAGCCTGATCAACCAGGCTGTTACTGCTGGCCGCACGCAGTCCAACGTACAAACCACAGCCTGGCTGGTCAGGTACCGACTTTAGGTGCCTGTCCAGTGCCTGCTTGAAGACAGCCAGGGGTTTGTTGCTTTTCATTGGGGGGATGTTACATCGCCTGCCGAGTCTTTTGCTTTCGTAGGGAGTGATTGAGTAATTGAAATTTCTCATCATTGAACTTCATATTGTTTTCTGCAGCCCATTTAAAGATTTGGTTTATGTCTGCTTGGAGTCTTGCAGTGTCTTCAACGGTGGACACTGTCATACAGATTTGGGTGTCATCTGCAAGGAAGACACGGCACTGTGGCTTATATCCCTGTCTATGTCCGATATGAGGATGAGGAACAGGATGGGAGCGAGTACTGTGCCTTGTGGAACAGAGCTTTCACAGTAGCTGCCTCAGACTTTACTCTGTTGACTACTACTCTTTGTGTTCTACTTGTTAGGAAATTATAGATCCATCTACCAACTTTTCCTGTTATTCCTTTATCACGCATTTTGTGTGCTATTACACCATGGTCACACTTGTCAAAGGCTTTTGCAAAGTCTGTGTATATAACATCTGCATTCTGTTTGTCTTCTAGAGCATCCAGGACCTTGTCGTAGTGGTCCAGTAGTTGGGACAGACAGGAGCGACCTGCTTTAAACCCATGCTGCCCTGGGTTTGCAATTGATGGGTATCAAGATGAGTGGCGCTCTTGCTTCTTAGAACCCTTTCAAAATTTTTTGATGATATGGGATGTTAGCATCCCATATCATAGTAAAGTATAGTAATATTATCATAGTAAAGTCTGAAATAATACATACAGAGTCTGTCTGGATAGAATTTTCAGAGGGGTGGAAAAATTGATTTTAGGCGTGATATACCATCCTCCAAACTTAGATAGGGAACAAGGAGACTACTTTGGGAGGAAACTGTTAAGGCCACAAGGCACGATAACGTAGTAATTCTAGGGACTTTAACTTTAGTTAAATTGATTGGAATTTCTTGACAGGGAATTTAGAATCTAACAACTTTTTAGAAGTAGTTCAGGATTGTTTTTGAAGCAGTTTGTGACAGAACCTACAAGGGAAATAACCTACTTGACTTGGTTCTGGCAAACAAGGAAACCCTTGTTATCGGGAAGGGTTCGAGAGATAAAGGTAGTCAATGGATACACTCTGTTGGTTGGTTACTGGTATATTAACGGAGTCTGTGAGGAGAAATACCAGTGCCACTTCTGTTTTCGTATAGGTGTGAGACCGACGCCTGCCTCTGAGCACACATGCGCAGGCCTCTGACGTCACACGTAAAGGGACCAGCTATATAAAGCTAGGATGATTCTAATACACTACACAAGTGTATACATATTACTGACATGACAGCTCGGCCATGTTACGTATGATGTCTTGGCATACTAGACAACTCTATAGCCTGAATAGACAGGTGGCA
>WNWK01034311.1:0-20519 GCA_009830355.1 Cherax destructor | reverse complement strand
TATCACTTCCCCCAGACTATTCCGCTTCCTGAAAACTCTGTGACTGAAGAAATACTTCTTAATGTGCCAGTAATTCATCTGAGTCTTCAACTTCCAACTGTGTCCCCTTGTTGCTGTGTCCCACCTCTGGAACATTCTGTCTCTGTCCACCTTGTCGATTCCTCTCAGTATTTTATATGTCGTTATTACGATATTCTTTATTGGCATAGGCGATGTTAGTCTAGGGGAAGAATTTTATTCTCCCGTAATATCGTAATAAGACCGATCTGAGGATATGATTTAATCTTATGTAGAGATTAATAAGGAGATCGAAAAAACTTTGTAAAATATATTTTTCAATATAACGTAGATAACGTTATTGACTTAAGGTATTTTAATTGTACCTTTTTCTTAGTTATTATATATAAACACAACTTATAAATTACCATGACCTTCATTCTAGCTGAATGGGCCTTTAATATATATATGATCAATAAAGTTACAGTGTCTCTGTTTTACGAGACGATTAGAATGTTGACCAGAATACTTGAAGTCTCTTAACACATGAGAACTTCTATACAATGAAAGTTTCACCAGATCTCACAATTTCTGGCGACTTTAGAGAATAAAGCTCTAGACCAATAGCTTCTCAAATGAGTAAGCGATGAAGACCTTCTCAATACCGAGAGAGAGAGAGGTGCTGAACTGACTACTCTAATACACTCACCTCTGACGTCAGCTGCGTCAGGCGAGTAGCCACCAGACGTGACGTCACACAAACATTGAATGATTGTTACCACTGGTACGATCCCTCCTATGTACACACATATATATATATATATATATATATATATATATATATATATATATATATATATATATATATATATGTGTGTGTGTGTGTGTGTGTGTGTGTGTGTGTGTGTGTGTGTGTGTGTGTGTACTCACCTAATTGTACTCACCTAATTGTGGTTGCAGGGGTCGAGACTCAGCTCCTGGCCCCGCCTCTTCGCTGTCTGCTACTGGGTCTCTGCTCTCCCTGCTCCATGAGCTTTATCATACCTTGTCTTAAAACTATGTATGGTTCCTGCCTCCACTATATCTTTCTCTAGACTATTCCACTTCCTGACTACTCTGTGGCTGAAGAAATGTTTCCTGACATCCCTTTGACTCATCTGAGTCTTCAGCTTCCAGTTGTGTCTCCTTGTATCTGTGTTCCCTCTCTGGAACATCCTGTCACTGTCTACCTTGTCGATTCCCCGCAGTATTTTGTATGTCGTTATCATGTCTCCTCTGACCCTTCTTTCCTCCAGTGTTGTTAGTCCTATTTCCCTCAATCTTTCTTCATAAGACAGACCCCTGAGTTGTGGAACTAACCTTGTCGCAAACCTTTGCACTTTCTCTAGTTTCCTTACGTGCTTGACCAGGTGTGGGTTCCAGACTGGTGCTGCATATGTGCATATATGTGCATATGTGTGTGTGTGTGTACTCACCTAATTGTACTCACCTAATTGTGGTTGCAGGGGTCGAGACTCAGCTCCTGGCCCCGCCTCTTCGCTGTCCGCTACTGGGTCTCTGCTCTCCCTGCTCCATGAGCTTTATCATACCTCGTCTTAAAACTATGTATGGTTCCTGCCTCCACTATATCTTTCTCTAGACTATTCCACTTCCTGACTACTCTATGGCTGAAGAAATGCTTCCTAACATCCCTTTGACTCATCTGAGTCTTCAGCTTCCAGTTGTGTCCCCTTGTTTCTGTGTTCCCTCTCTGGAACATCCTGTCCCTGTCTACCTTGTCGATTCCCCGCAGTATTTTGTATGTCGTTATCATGCCTCCTCTGACCCTTCTTTCCTCCAGTGTTGTTAGTCCTATTTCCCTCAACCTTTCTTCATAAGACAGACCCCTGAGTTGTGGAACTAGCCTTGTCGCAAACCTTTGCACTTTCTCTAGTTTCTTTACGTGCTTGACCAGGTGTGGGTTCCAGACTGGTGCTGCATATTCTAGTATGGGCCTGACGTACATGGTGTACAGTGTCTTGAACGATTCCTTGTTTAGGTAACGGAACGCTAATCTTAGGTTTGCCAGTCGCCCATATGCTGCCGCAGTTATCTGGTTGATGTGTGCCTCCGGAGACGTACTTGGCGTTATACTCACCCCAAGGTCTTTCTCCTTTGCCGAGGTTTGTAGCCCTTGTCCACCTAGCCTGTACTCTGTCAGCGGTCTTCTTTGTCCTTCTCCGATCTTCATGACTTTGCATTTGGTGGGATTGAATTCAAGAAGCCAGTTGCTAGACCAGATGTCAAGCTTGTCCAGGTCTGTTTGAAGTCCTGCTTGGTCCTCTTCCGATGTGATTCTCCTCATTAATTTCACATCATCTGCGAACAGAGACACTTCTGAGTCTATCCCATCCGTCATGTCGTTTACATATACCAAGAATAACACTGGTCCTAGGACTGACCCCTGCGGTACGCCGCTCGTCACAGGCGCCCACTGTGATACCTCATCACGCACCATGACCCGTTGCTGCCTCCCTGTGAGGTATTCCCTGATCCATTCCAGTGCCCTTCCTGTTATACATGCTTGTTCTTCCAACTTCTTTACTAATCTCATGTGAGGAACTGTGTCGAAGGCCTTCCTGCAGTCCAGGAAAATGCAATCAACCCACCCTTCTCTCTCTTGCCTTACCTCTGTTACTTTATCATAGAACTCTAGGAGATTTGTTACACAGGATTTGCCTTCCCGAATCCGTGCTGTCTGGTGTTTATTATCCTGTTCAGCTCGAGGTGCTCCACCATTCTTTTCCTGATGATTTTCTCCAGGACTTTGCACACTATACATGTAAGTGACACCGGTCTATAGTTTAGTGCCTTTTTCTGTCTCCTTTTTAAAGATGGGGACTACATTGGCCTTCTTCCATACCTCAGGTATCTGCCCATTTTCAAGGGATATGTTGAATATTATGGTAAGTGGCACACTCAGTACCTCAGCTCCTTCCCGAAGAATCCACGGGGAGATATTGTCCGGACCCATCGCCTTTGAGGTATCAAGGTCACTGAGTAACTGCTTCACCTCCTCCTCAGTTGTGTGTATGCCCTCTAGCACTTGATACATCCCTTGTTGGTGACGCACCCCATCCTGTCTACCCAGCTGCCTTCCTTCCTCCACTGTGAATACTTCCTTAAACCTCAAGTTGAGCTCCTCACATACCTCTTGATCATTGCTTGTGAGTTCCCCATCTTCTCTCCTCAGCCTTGTGTGTGTGTGTGTGTGTGTGTGTGTGTGTGTGTGTGTGTGTGTGTGTGTGTGTGTGTGTGTGTGTGTGTGTGTAATTGAAAACATGAAAGGTGAAAATGAATATGTAATATCATAAAGCTGATTAACATTGTTTTAGTTATTAACGATGGTAATCACAATGTAATATTAGATAGATGAACATAAATGCAGAATATTTGTCTTGATTTATTGTTTATCCTTTTGAGACTCAAAGTGTCTTCCTGTGTGTTCCAATTAAGTCCAAGCATGTTGTTGCATTCAGGAATTTCAGCTTCAGGGAAATCTTCTTTCATAAGTTCCCTTAATTGATTTGAATTAGTATTCCACATGCTTAGAGGCATATTTGCTTCTTTCATCTCCTTGTTAGCTTCTCTGTATAAGGATTTCAAATCCTCCTCTTTATTCACAGTACCTTGAAGATTGTCCACATAGAAACTTTTCTTTAGATTTCTTTGAAGGGACTTTCAGATTTCTTCAAATGTGTATTAAGAGTAGCTTCTAGTAAGAATGGAGAGGATGTTGCACCAAATAAAACTGACTTGAAACGATAAGTTTTCACAGGACTTTGAGGATCATGTGGATTTTCTGGCCACAAGAATCGAGTATAGTCTCTATCTATTTCTTGTAGTCCTACTCTTAAGAAAGCTTTGGAAATATCAGCCGTGTAGCCATATGGATTTGTGCGAAATTTCAAAAGCACGTCTCCAAGCTTCTCAGTTAGTGAGGGTCCGGTCATCAGACAGTCATTAAGGCTTGCTACATCTTTATTTGCACGTGCGCTGCAATTGTATACAACACGTAGTGGAGTGGTTTCAGAATTTTTCCTGACTCCATGGTGCGGTAGATAATGAGCATCTTTCTTCAACTTATCTTCGACTATTCGACTGTTCTTGTATGATATTATCATAGACAGTCAGCAGCTCTGGATTCTTCCTGAGCTCATGTATTTGTGCTTTCATTTGTCCGAAAGCCATGCGATAATTGCTAGGTAGATGTGGTGGATTTAATTTCCATGGTACCTTACCCAATACTGTCCATCTTCATATTTGACAGTGTTCAAATATTATTTATAAGTCTCAGACTCCTGTGGGTTTGGTTTATTTACATCAATACCTATCGCATCTAAATCCCACAACTTATCAACTGGTTCATTCATTTCTTCCAGTAATGATAATTTTTGTTGCGGTACATGATCAGCAGTTATTCTTGTAACTAGTACATTTTCTACTGAATCAATTTCAGCTTCTTTCCCGCTTTGAGAGGGAATTGGACCACATATCATATGGCCTCCAGCTGTTTTCAGCAAGTGAACATCATGTTTACTTACTATATTTTCCACAAAACAGTGATAGTAATCACTTTAAATGATTAAATCAATTGGACTAATTGTGTTCGTCTGTATGTCAGGACAGGCTAACTTGACCTTGGCTGCCTTCAGTGCTGCAACTGTATCTCTTATTCCCCGGATCTGCACTGACTTAGGCAAATCATCGACTACCACAGCTTCTACTGTATTTTTCCTGTTTCCTAGACCAACAGTGAATCTGGCTAGGTCATATTTCTGCTTACCAGAACTTTGGAAAAATCCAGCTATATCTAACTGTATTTTGGCATGGGGTTGTTTATTCAGTTTTTACAACACTGTTCGTCTTATGAAAGACCTTTGTGAGCCTTGATCAAATAATGTTAGCACATTGGTTTTGTGTAATTTATTGGATAACTCTACTCGAGCTATTGGGAGAGCAGTCGATTTAGACTTATCTCTCACATTTAATGCTGTTGTTTGTTGACTTCCTGACTCTGTGGAAGTCGGTTGTTCAGCATAAGTGCTTGGGCATAATGCTGTATGATGCATTCCCTTGCATTTAAAACACTTCTTCAGTGAGCATTTACCTCCTTGTGTTCACCTAAACACTTAGTGCACCTTTTAGCTGTTGAGCACGTTGTTTCCGTTCCTCCATTGTTGTGTATTGAATGCAATACTGTGCCCAATGTGTTCCATCACAAAGTACACATTTTGGAGTACGTTTATGTGTGACAGTCTGTTTACTGTCTGTTGTGTTCACAGCTTGATAAGTGCCTACATGGGTTTTCCCATTATGTGGTTTAGTGGGAGTAGGTACACTCTTCTTGTACTGAGTTGAAGGTTTATTATCCACAACAGGATTAGTGGATTTCTCATCTTGTCTCGTTGCTTGCATGCATGAGACTATTATTTGTAAACCATTGCTAATTTCTTCACAAGTGAAATAGCGTTTATTGAACATAATATTTAAACGTTCAATGGTTTGTGGTGACAGTTTATCTTGTATAATACCACTGATAAACCAATGACATTGCCTTAGATCATATTTAACTCCTAGAGTTCTAAGACTATTGTCTAATGTGATTCTAAATGACTGTAAGTCTGAAAGACAATGTTTGGGTGGTTTCAAGCTTGATATTAAGACTGCATGTCTAACCCTGGCTTTGTCAGCATCAAGGTAATTATCTGCTAAGACACGTAAGGCTAGAGCATAATTGCCTTTGACCACCGGAAATTATTTAATCAGTTCATAGGGTTCTCCTTTCACAAGATATTTGAGATAATTGAACTTAGCTATCTCATCTATGTCAGTACGTGAATTCACTAAAGAATGAAACCCACTGATAAACTCTTCATAATTATTACCTTCAAAAATAGGGATAGCCAATTTAGGAAGACTGGATAAGCCAACACCAGGTGTGACAGGTGTGTGACCACTAGTTACAGTAGGTCTCTGTGACAAAGTTTTGCAGCAGGTAGCCTGTATTCCTGTCCACCTTAATTGTTGTTCACTAAAAGTATCCAAGACACTTTTAATTTCTTCCTCTGACGGGTTGGAATATAAAAATTCACTTTCATAAATCTCATAGTCTGAATTAATGATTTCCAGACGTTTGTTAAGTAATTCAGATTTTATTTCTAACTCATCATAGCTTATATTTGTGTCTTGGGTTAATCCTATGCAGACTGAAATTATTTGTTCTAATTGAGTAATTTTCACCTGTAAAGATTTCAATTTTGTGGTTAATGACGACATTTTGCTAGAATAATGACTAGCAACACACTTAGAGTGTTTAAACTTCAGCCTCATAGCTGAGTTTTCATTGCATCAGCGATATTAGTGCCAGGAAAAAAAGAATCCCCCCCCCCATACCACCAATACCACCCATCCGACGACATTCATCTTTGCAAATATACAGGGTCTAAAGCCAGCGACGAACAACAAAATACCTTACATACGTGGACTGCTTACAGAGTCAAATGCAATGTTTGCGGTTTTCACAGAGACCCACATAAAGGATCACTTGGACAATGAAATATAGATCCCGGGCTACAACCTATACAGATGTGACAGAGTGAACAGGCAAAAAGGGGAGGGGTTGGCCTGTATATCACAGTCACTTATATGCTTAGAACAACTAAATGTCTCAAATGATGTAGTTGAAGTTTTAGCAGTAAAGATCGAGAATCAAAACCTGGTCATCGTGGTTGTCTACAAGCCTCCGGATGCAACGTCCCAACAATTCCAGGACCAGCTTCTGAAAATTGACCATTGTCTGGAAAACCTTCCAGTTCCTGCCCCCAACATCTTGTTCCTGGGGACTTCAACCTAAGGCACCTAAAATGGAGGAATATTGCAAATAATATGGTAGCAGAGATAACACCAAGAAGCAGCTTAGATGAAAACTCTCACACACACGAACTTTTAAATCTCTGCACCAAATTCACCTTAAACCAGCAAATAATGGAGCCTACAAGATTGAGAATACACTGGACCTCATCTTCACCAACAATGATGATCTGATACGAAATGTCATCATATCAAAAACGATATACTCAGATCACAACATAATAGAGGTCCAGACATGCATGAGGGGGGCCCCAGATTGACAAAATGTGATGAGTCGCGAGGGAGCCTTCTCCAAATTCAACTTCAATAACAAAAACATAAAGTGGGACCAAGTAAACCAAGTCCTAAATGATATAAACTGGGAAGATAGCCTAAGCATCACAGATCCTAACCTATGTCTAGAACAAATTAACTCTGTGGCACTTGAGGTTTGCTCAATGCAAATTCTCTTAAGGAAAAGGAGGAGAAGATGTAAACTAGAAAGAGAGAGGCGCTCCCTATACAGGCGAAGGCAAAGAATAACAGAGCGGCTACAAGAGGCCAATATATCTGAAATACGTAGGGAGGAACTGGTCAGAGAAATAGCAAACATCGAATTAAAAGTAAAGGAATCTTACAGGAATCAAGAAATGCAGGAAGAACTAAAAGCCATAAATGAAATTGAAAGATACCCAAAGTATTTCTTTTCTTATGCCAAATCAAAGTCGAGAACAACAACCAGTATTGAGCCCCTACTAAAACGAAATGGGTCCTACACAGATGACAGCAAGGAAATGAGTGAGTTACTAAAGTCCCAGTATGACTCAGTTTTTAGCGAGCCGCTAACCAGACTGAAAGTTGAAGACCTAAATTATTTTTTTTATAAGAGTGCCACAGAACCTGGTAGACACAAGCCTATCTGACATTACCTTGACGCCACATGACTATGAAAAGGCGATAAATGACATGCCCATGCAATCCGCTCCAAGCCCTGGCTCATGGGACTCAGTGTTTATCAAGAACTGCAAGAAGCCACTATCACGTGCTTTTAACAGCCTATGGAGAGGGAGCATGGACACTGGGGTCGTCCCGCAGTTACTAAAAACAACAGACATAGCCCCACTCCACAAAGGCGGCAGTAAAGCAATAGCAAAGAACTACAAACCAATAGCACTAACGTCCCATATAAAAATCTTTGAAAGGGTTCTAAGAAGGAAGATCGCCACTCATCTAGACAACCATCAATTACACAACCCAGGGCAGCATGGGTTTAGAGCAGGTCGCTCCTGTCTGTCCCAACTACTGGACCACTACGACAAGGTCCTGGATGCTCTAGAAGACAAACAGAATGCAGATGTTATATACACAGACTTTGCAAAAGCCTTTGATAAGTGTGACCATGGTGTGATAGCACACAAAATGCGTGATAAAGGAATAACAGGAAAAGTTGGTAGATGGATCTATAATTTCCTAACAAGTAGAACACAAAGAGTAGTAGTCAACAGAGTAAAGTCTGAGGCGGCTACGGTGAAAAGCTCTGTTCCACAAGGCACAGTACTCGCTCCCATTCTGTTCCTCATCCTCATATCGGACATAGACAGGGATATCAGCCACAGTGCCGTGTCTTCCTTTGCAGATGACACCCGAATCTGCATGACAGTGTCCACCATTGAAGACACTGCTGCACACTAACTGCACCTACAGAGAACCTTCACGGCACGCATAACTGCAATAAACCACCTCAATTACTGGGAACGCTTGAAGTTCCTAAACCTGTACTCCCTGGAACGCAGGAGAGAGATACATTATTATATACACTTGGAAAATCCTAGAGGGATTAGAACCAAACTTGCACACGAGTGTCACTCCCTACGAAATCAAAAGACTTGGCAGACGATGTAACATCCCCCCAATGAAAAGCAGCACGTTGAGAGACAACACAATAAGTCACCACATACCACGGGTGGGGTTCGAACCCGCGGTCAGAGAGTCTCAGAACTCCAGACCGTCGCGTAAGCCACTGGGCCAGCTAGCTTCAATAAGATTCATCCAACTAGGTATATTTCTACACCATAGGAAGGTTAGCATAGGCACCACTGTGTCCACAAATGCAAGTTTTTACAGACGAATCTCCAGCTAGCATGGCCGTGACGAACTCTAGCTCAAGTCCCCTTCAAAGCCGTCAACATGACTCACGAAATCGTAATGACACGATTGCAAACAAACCACATACCACGGGTGGGGTTCGAACCCAGTGGCTTACGCGACGGTCTGGAGTTCTGAGACTCTCTGACCGCGGGTTCGAACCCCACCCGTGGTATGTGGTTTGTTTGCAATCGTGTCATTACGATTTCGTGAGTCAACACAATAAGTGTCTGGGGCCCAAGACTGTTCAACTGCCTCCCAGCATACATAAGGGGGATTACCAATAGACCCTTGGCTGTCTTCAAGCAGGCACTGGACAGGCACCTAAAGTCGGTGCCTGACCAGCCAGGCTGTGGTTCGTACGTTGCACTGTGTGCGGCCAGCAGTAACAGCCTGGTTGATCAGGGTCTGATCCAACATGAGGCCTGGTCACAGACCGGGCCGCAGGGGCATTGACCCCTGGAACTTTCTCCACGTAAACTCCAGGTAAGACCCTGCTGACCCACTAACTGTGCCTCAAAGTCAATGGCCTTGGAGGATGCAGAGTACATATGGACGAACCAACACCGAGAGTGTTCATGTCCTGAATTGCTGTCTCAGCTAAAACAGTCACTTCACACATTAATAACTATATAAATGCATAAATGTATCACACATATATTCAATGTTTATATACATATAAATGTCACTGTTACAATGTTAATATGAAAGTTTAAACTTAATATAACTTCCTATATTATATAAGAAACAAATATATTACACAGTTTCTTCTCTTAATTTGTGTCTATAAACATTATAAACACTGTGTGTATATATACACTATGTGTATATACACATTCAGAGATTAGTTGCACGCCAGTCTGAGTCACTCGCAGACTTAAGCAGAATAGGAGGGTAGCTCACGCGTGGGTGAGTGGGGAAGACGTACCCCGTCCCTCCCCATTGATTGACTGACTGCTGGGTGAGCACCTCACGTTTTCTATGCCAGCAAGAGCTATCCATGCTCTTTGACTGAGAGGAGTGACTCATATATTCTGGTTTCTTTTGTAAAAACACTAGTTTTACAGCTTTTTTTGAAGGACCTTGGATCGTAGACACTTATACACTGCAGTATAAGTCTTTGGACCACCATGTGGCCACTTTATCCGGTTCGAATACGACCAAATCTGTGGAAAATTGCTTTGGTAAACACCAACACTCTACTTATCTTGTTTCTGGGTCAGCTTCCTGCAGCTGCGGGTCAGGAAACTCCAGCGATGCAACCCAGGGTTTACCAAATCCACTGAGCTGTATGGGTGAGTAAATACATACACATAAATATTATTGCCCCAAAGGAGCGTATGCCCATATAATCAGTCATTGAATGGACTGAACGGCGGTTTACTTACGGTGTTTGGGCGGATCGCCCACGTCTCACCGGGTGAATGATAAATCTGCCTAGAACAAAATATGTATTCCTAACTGCGCAGCTGGTGACATCTATGTCTAAGCAGACTTACCTGGGTATTTGTATTGGACCCTTAATTCACACCCGGAGAACGCTGTCTTGATTGAAGAACGTTGCTGAAGAGTCACTGCCTTGTGGTGATACACTCGCGATTGTCTCTCTATGTTCAACAATTTTCAGTCTTTTTGCAGTAGTAAGAAGCTGCGCACACTTCTGAATATATCGCGATGTTATTGTTAATTATCACTAAACGCACTGGAACAGAGTTCTTATCAGCTTTCCCGACGTTAGTGGAGATTGAATAGGAGAACGGATGTGCACGACAAATGTCCCGTGGTCTGATCGCTAAAGCTCTCGCTTCACAAAGCGAGGGCCTGGGTTCGATTCCCAGCTCGGGTAGAAACATTGGGCGTGTTTCTTTACACCAGTTGTTTATGTTCACCCATCAGTAAAATGGGTACCTGGGAGTTAGTCGACTGGTGTGGGTCGCATCCTGGGACAAGGACCTAATTTGCCCGAAATGCTCAGCATAACAAGGGACTTTCTATATAGTAGTATGTCATTGATGTCAGCTAGGACTGTATACCTTGTACATGTACTTGTAGTAAAATAAAGATATTATTATTATTATTATTAGGTCAAAGCCCGCCGCACAGCTCCCGTCCCTGTCATTGGTTGAGTTCAATCTGAGCCTTCCGGCCCTCCGCTCCTTAGTCGAGCTCGGTTTCGCTGACCTCAGCTCAATTCACAACTTGCAAACACTGCAACAAGTTGCAATTCAAATGCCTGTGTTCTTTATATTTAGATCACTAGAGCACATGATTAATGTCAAGTGTAGATGAAACAGCAGTTTTCTTTAACTTTCCTGCTACGGCAAAGAGTCCCATTCATATCAATGTCTATTAATCATATACACTCGTTGCTACACTGGAACTGTGTCAAATGCCTTCTTACAGTACAAGAAAATGCAATCTACCCACCCCTCTCTTGTCTTACTGCTGTCACCCTGTCATAGAACTCCAGTAGGTTTGTGACACAGAATTTCCCATCCCTGAAACCGTGCTGGCTGTCATTGATAAGCTCGTTCCTTTCTAGGTGCTCCACCACTCTTCTGATAATCTTCTCCATGACTTTGCATACTATATATGTCAGTGACACTGGTTTGTAGTTTAATGCTTCGTGTTTGTCTCTTTTTTTTAAAAAATTGGGACTACATTTGCTGTCTTCCATACCTCAGGTAATCCTGTTTCGATAGATGTGTTGAAGATTGTTGTTAGTGGTATACATAGCTCCTCTGCTCCCTCTCTCAGGACCCACAGAGAGATGTTATCAGGCCCCATCGCCTTTGAGGTATCTACCTCGCTTAGCAGCCTCTTCACTTCTTCCTCGGTTGTATTTATTATGTCCAACACTTGATGGCGTTGGACATAATAAATACACCCTCTCTGTCTTTCTGGAGTCCCTTCTGTCTCCTCTGTGAACACTTTGAATCTCGTGTTGAGCTCCTCACATACTTCGCGGTCGTTTCGTGTGAACTCCCCTCTTTCAAATCAAATCAAATCAAATCAACTTATTTCTGATAATATTACAAAGTGGGGTTTACATATGTTATTAATACATTTTATGAGTTATTTATTACAAGAAGGCCAATAATATGCCTAGGTATGCCTAGGCATTGCAGGCAGTCTTATACTAGATCTTACTCTATAGTGATACAATGATTATACTGGTATTAAGGTTAGGTAATTGTAGTGATTAACTAGGTTTACAAAATTGAGGTACTGAAATTTAAGAATTTAACAATTAGTTTATATATTAATGGAAATGGTGACGTGTTGGCATGATACAGATTCTATATTGGAGTGTCTTAGGCAAACTTATGACTAGCTTGAGAATTATGAAGCAATAGTTGTATTAGAATCTTGGTTACAGTCATGTGCAAATTAAGGGAAAATCACAGATATCAATAAGTGTAACTTTGTTGTGGATATATGCAAGATTAAGTAGTTTTCATGTGATTAGCTACCGATAAGTGAGATAAGATGTGTTTTAACGGTGCTTTTGAAAATGGAGGTTGTGTCTGCAGTTCTAGAGTTTTCAGGTAGGGAGTTCCAGATTTTAGGCCCTTTTATGTACATTGAATTTTTGTATAGATTTAGTTGGACTCGGGGAATGTCAAAGAGATGTTTATGTCTGGTATTATGTCTATGGGTCCTGTCACAACTATCAAGAAAGTGTTTTAGCTCAGGGTTAAAGTTGGAATTTATGGTTCTATAAATGTAGATAGCAGAGTAGTAAGTATGGATGTTCTGGACAGTGAGTAGGTTTAGGTCTTTGAATAGGGGGGGGGGGTTTGTTGCCTAGCGTTGGATTGCGTGATAATTCTTACTGCGGCTTTTTGTTGGGTTATTATTGGCTTTAGGTGGGTAATTGCTGTTGATCCCCATGCACAAATGGCATATGTGAGGTAGGGATAGATGAGTGAGTAGGGCTGATTGTGGTACATAGTAACGTATCTTAGAGAGGATCCCCACAGTTTTGGACACTTTCTTTGTTATGTGTTGGATATGGGTGCTGAATTTCAGGCTACTGTCGAGGTGAAGGCCCAGGAATTTGCCCTCATTATGTTTAGCAATAGGAGTGTTGTTGATCTTAATGTTTAATTGTGCATCACCTGCTCTGTTACCAAACATAATATAGAAGGTCTTATCAGTGTTGAGTGTAAGTTTGTTGACTGTCATCCATGTATATATTTTCAGTAATTCGTCGTTAACAATGGTGTTGATTGGGTGTTAGATTATATAGGTTTAGATCAGGGTCGACGTGATCATTCATCATTTAGGTTAAATAGTAATTTTATTATATCATGTATAGTGTGGTGAATTCTAGTATTGATATCTGTAGTAAGGGGATGTTTTGACAAGTATATAGCTAATGCACATTGGTCAAATAGAGTATAGTAACAAATAAACATAATGGAATTGGTATTGACTATGTATTAAGCTAGAATGAAAATAAAAAAATAGATATAAACTACTAAGATTAAATTACAAAATAAAGTAGCACCAATGAGTTTGGTATTGGTATTGGTAAAGTAAAACTAGATTACCTGGTCTTTGACTGTTGTTTTCCTCCTGATGTGGCTGTACAATAGCTTCGGATCAGATTTGGCTTTCGTTGCAATGTCATTTTCGTATTGTCGTTGGGCCTTCCTTCTTACCTGAGCATATTTATTTCTGGCTCTACGACTGCTCTCCTTATTATCCTGGGACATTTGCCTTCTATACTTTTTGCCTCTCTACACCTTTGGGTGAACCAAGGCTTTCTCGTTAAGTCTGTCACCCTTGGGTACAAACTTCTCCTCAGCTTCTTTGCATTTTGTTGTCACATATTCCATCATCTCGTTCACTGACTTCCCTGCCAGTTCTCTGTCCCACTGAACCTCTTGCAAGAAATTTTTCATGCCTGTGTAGTCCCCTTTCTTGTAGTTTGGCTTCGTTCATACAGCCCTTCCTGCTTCCCTCTCCACTTGTAACTCTACTATGTATTCAAAGCTCACTGGTCCTGAGGTGTTTTTTCTTCTCTCTGGTAATGTCTCTTACGTGTTGGTACATAAGGTTTTCCAGTACCACCTCCATCATCTTAGTCCTCCACGTTTCTGGGCCCCCATGTGGTTCAAGGTTCTCCCAGTCGATTTCTTGTGATGGAAGTCACCCACAATCAGCAGCTTTGCCCTGCATGCCACTTCAGCCAGTGTGTCAACCATTGCTCTATTACTCTCATCATACTCTTTCCTTGGCCTCCTGCTGTTCTGAGGTGGTTTGTACATCACTGCAATTACCACCTTGGGACCTCCAGACTGAAGTGTTCCCATCATGTAGTCTCTTGCTTCTCCTCTTTCCAGCTAATCAAAATCTCATTGGTTTTTGATGAGCAGTGCCACTCTTTCTCCCCCTCTGTTCCCTCTGTCTTTCCTCAGGATCTGATATCCTGTTGGAAAGATGGCATCTGTTATCATTCCTTTGAGCTTGGTTTCTGTGAGAGCTATGATGTCCCTTGATGCCTCTTTGACTCTTTCGTGCCACTCCTCCCACTTATTCGTTATTCCCTCGACGTTGGTGTACCATACCTTCAGTTTCCTCTCCAACACTGTGTTCTGGGGGATCTGGCAGTGTGCTATGGGATTCTACAGGGTAGTGTGGGGTGGGGGCTGTAAGTGTGGATTGTGGGTTGTGCTGGGGTTGCGTGTTTGGTTGTGGGGTTCTGGGGATGGTTCTGTGTGTGATTGCACTTGCTGCTCTGCCCTTCTCAGGTTGTCCTCTGCTGACTCTGTCCGTGTCTCTCGTCCTAGCCTCTTTCGTGTGTGTACTCACCTAATTGTGGTTGCAGGGGTCGAGACTTAGCTCCTGGCCCCGCCTCTTCACTGTGTGTGTATTCACCTAGTTGTGGTTGCAGGGGTCGATTCACAGCTCCTGGCCCCGCCTCTTCACTGGCAGTGTGTGTGTGTGTGACTGACAGAATTCGTAACATACCTTCATTAATACTGCTACCGTCTTCTACGGTCAAATTCAGAACAATAAAAACAGTAGAAGCAGTAAACAAACCATACCACGGGTGGGGTGAACCCGGGTCAGAGAGTCTCAAAACTCCAGACCGTCGTGAGTTTTGAGACTCTCTGACCGCGGGTTCGAACCCACCCGTGGTATGGTTTGTTTGCAATCGTGTCATTACGATTTCGTGAGTCAAGTAGAAGCAGTAGTTTTGACGTTATCAGTCCGTCAGTGTTCGTAGGAGCTGATCAGTCTCTCCTTTCTTAAACATGTATTAAGTTAGTTAATAGGGTTCAAAACCTACCCACAATATTCTTTAATTCCTAAAATTTTATTTGAAATATACTCTTAGTATATATAAACTGAGAAAAATACAGTTTCTTGTATATATCCCCTTGGTTGGTTGCAGTTTAAAACCTATCAACTACACCATGGTCATAAAGGCTGCTTGGTAAGCTGTCCACTAACACAAATAATTCAATCACTAAAATAGGGATTACTGTCTCAGCATGTATATAATCTGGGAGAAATGCAACCCTCTAAGTATACATGCTGTGTTGCATAGACATATGACCAGAGCTTAAACACTAGACCAGAAGTTAGGTACAACACTTGTAATTGACGCCACAGGTGAGTCATTAGTGGAGTCAGACGTGACAATGGTAGTAAGAACGTCGCTCACTGAAGCATTTCTGACATCCAGTTATAGTTATTTTGATTAAGATTCGTAATATTAATAAAAATATGAACTGTTAATAAATAAAATATCTTTAAATAAGTTTCAGATATATCTCTTGACCACTAACAACCGCGTTAAATATGACAAAACATTTCACAGGTGAACCAGTGGTTCTGAGAGAGTTGGTTCAGTATCTCTGCCTGAACCTTACATGTCAGCGACTGTGATCATTGTAGTGTTGGGCGAGGTAGTGACCGCATGTGTGTGCTACAGTGCGCAATATTACGTGTTACTGATACAGTAAGAAATGTAATGCACAACGTGTTATTATTATGTGGATAAAATCAAACAGTAGATAGTGTTGCAGTGTAGGATGTCACAAGATAACTTTAGAATGTTTATTATTAGCTATCCTCAGAGGGGAATTTTAAGTGATTTTCAGTTGTTTTTAATTCCAACTTTTTGTTTTTCGCTCATAATGCGCGAAGCCTCATCCAATATGCTTATAATTTTCAAACGCTTATGTACTGTACCTAGAGCCAGATTATTGGAACAATAAGTGCACATTGTTACTGACTCAAGCTGTTGAAACAACTTCCTTCATTCTGCCATAGTGCGAGGCCAGGTCACAGGCCAGGCGAGGCCAGGTCACAGGCCGGGCGAGGCCAGGTCACAGGCCGGGCGAGGCCAGGTCACAGGCCGGGCGAGGCCAGGTCACAGGCCGGGCGAGGCCAGGTCACAGGCCGGGCGAGGCCAGGTCACAGGCCGGGCGAGGCCTGGTCCCACAGGCTGCCGGGCGAGGCCAGGTCACAGGCCGGGCGAGGCCAGGTCACAGGCCGGGCGAGGCCAGGTCACAGGCCGGGCGAGGCCAGGTCACAGGCCGGGCGAGGCCTGGTCACGGGCCGGGCGAGGCCAGGTCACGGGCCGGGCGAGGCCTGGTCACGGGCCGGGCGAGGCCTGGTCACGGGCCGGGCGAGGCTAGGTCACAGGCCGGGCGAGGCCAGGTCGGCCGGGCGAGGCCAGGTCACAGGCCGGGCGAGGCCAGGTCACAGGCCGGGCGAGGCCTGTGACGCAGCTGACCACCTTGACGCAGCTGACCACCTTGACGCAGCTGACCACCTAGACACAACTGACCACCTAGACACAACTGACCACCTAGACACAGCTGACCACCTAGACACAGCTGACCTCCTTGACGCAGCTGACCTTGACGCAGCTGACCTCCTTGATGCAGCTAACCTTGACGCAGCTGACCTCCTTGATGCATCTGACCTTGACGCAGCTGACCTCCTTGATGCAGCTGACCTCCTTGATGCAGCTGACCTCCTTGACGCAGCTGACCTTGACGCAGCTGACCTCCTTGACGCAGCTGATCTCCTTGACGCAGCTGACCTCCTTGACGCAGCTGACCTTGACGCAGCTGACCTCCTTGACGCAGCTGACCACCTTGACCCAGCTGACCTTGACGCAGCTGACATCCTTGACGCAGCTGACCTTGACGCAGCTGACCTCCTTGATGCAGCTGACCTCCTTTACGCAGCTGACCTTGACGCAGCTGACCTCCTTGACGCAGCTGACCTCCTTGACGCAGCAAAGGAGCAAGTCAAGTGAAACTTTGCGAAGGGGGAGGGAAATTGATCAATTTTTAAAAAATGGTTAATGAATATTTGATTCATTGTAAACTGCCGTAACTGGAGAATTACTCTTCTGATCGGCTTCAAACTGCCACCACTCGTGTGGTTTACTGAACACAATGTTCGCCCTGTTACTGGCTACCAAAAATCCTGATTTCCAGATTTTATTGAATAACAATTGAAGTTTATTTATATTAATAAATAAAATAATTCTTATGATAGGCCAAAAAATGATAATGAATCATTCTATGTGAATAATGATCATCCATAAGTTGTTATTAGTAAATGTAAATTTGAAATATTCCAGAAATTACTACAAAGTTTGGAATCGTTCGAATCTGATCATTTACTCGAATGCCTCTTCTGATCGTCTTCAAACTTTCTAAGTTGATGAATTTTATTAACCTAATGTTTGATGCTGACTTTGAGTCGTGATGATTTGGCAAATTTATTAATTCCTTATTCCAGTGTGATAACCAAAGAATGCTTCTGATGGGAACTATTTTTATTTTTATTTGGAAGTTTGGCTGCCAATTGGAATTTTTTAAAGCAATTTTATGAAAAAAAATTCTTGAAACAAAATTAACGTGTTTTAAATGAGTAGATAATTTTTAACTGAATATAAACGTAAAGAAAACCTGCAAAAAGTTTTTATGTATTTTTTGTATCAAGAGAGACTTGACTCACGAAATCGTAATGACACGATTGCAAACAAACCATACCAAGGGTGGGGTTAGAACCCGCGGTCACGGCAACGCTCGTCTGTAAAAACTTGCAATTGTGGTCACAGTGGTGCCTATGCTAACCTTCCTATGGTGTATAAATATACCTAGTTATTTTTTAAAGACATATTTCATCATACATAGTAATAATACAAAAAAAAAATAACCAAAATTAGCAATAACTCCCAGAAGGATATAACACATAACTGTACATTAGTTCCCCACACAAACTGACATTACGTATACAGCAAATTTTAACATGACATTCTCTATAAATGAAACTTGACTACAAAACAATAACCATACAAGGTTCAAACACCGTAAACCTTAAATAACATCTCACACCCAAAAGCTCAAAACAAACAGTGGGATGTAAACAAACCCCACTTACCATAATGATAAAAGCAGAAATTGATTATATTTATGGAACATAGAAAACATTACACTGCATCCCCAACGCCTAATTTTTTTTTAATAAAAATAATAAATATGTACAATCATACATTACACAACCCAACAACAAGAGATAATAAAACAAGTCCCATGATACATTAACCCATAGCGTAAGGAAGAATACACATAATCCTTGAATAAAAGCAGTACTTGTCACCATAACCCACAGATCACTCAAACAAACACAACCCCAAAACCCAACACAATTATTATAATCAAAAGAAGCGCTAAACCAAAACCAAACCAAAATAACCATTACGTCTCCATGGTACAAGTAAAGATACCATCTATGACCGCATCCACAATCATACGTACAGCTCACCCTGACACATGTCCCCCCCCTTCACCATAAACACAATAAAATAATTGCAAGACGTCAAAAGAACCCCACTCGCTCGTCACAAACAGATATGTCCATACTATACCTGCTAACTCATAGTAACACCCAACGAAAGACACAATATAAAGTAAGATATCTTTACAAAATAAAAATATCCCTAACAGTATCAAATGTTACACACAAACTCCTGGTTTGTTTTTCATTATACTTACTCAGACATGACACTATATAAACATTGTCATTACACAAGATGTCTCATAATATGCTTTTAACAGAAGGACTTATAATCCAAAGGTTCATCTCCCTAAACCTGGACACTGAACATCCTGAATGAACACGATTTAACATCATTGATACAGGACCATGAATCATCCCTCCTGACATAATTAATTACATAATGAAAACACTGTTAACGATGTGCATTTTTTAAACTCCATTATAAAATACATATACTGAAACCCTTGAAAACAAGGGTAAAACACAATGTTACTTAGTACATCCCACAGGATACATAAGATACCTATTCCATTCTGAATGATAACAAAACATAAACTACAATATCAATAATGGTAAGGAAAATATCCCACAAACTGTTATAATGACTTACTTGATGCATAACATTATCTTGAAAGTTACCAATAATACAAAACAATAGCACCTCACAGGCATCACTCACAAGGCCTCGCAGGACCTGACAGAAACGTGCACTATCCACTCATAACTTCTAGCCATCCTGCTAGCTCAGTACTTGCAGCATCAACATATCGCAAGTGCCTTACTATACATAGAACGATAAATCCCCGAAAGAAACCCAGAAGGCCACAAACAGGAAAACCACCCACCAAGGAAACCCCCAATCCTACCCCCCGTCCTCAGTCCCCAAGAGTTCACAAAGCTCCATAATAATAATAATACTAATAATAATAGTTTATTTAGACATGGTACAATGATACATAGGTAGACATGATACATAGGTAGACATGATACATAGGTATAAATGAGATGTACATGCCTAAAGCCCCTAATATGCTGTGCATTGCGGGCATTCTTAGGACTATTTAATAGTAGACTACATGGTAAAAAATTATGGTTGATAATTTATAAAATAAGTATAATTGTGTATCTAAGTTATAAAATTTGAATATAAGTTGAACATAATAATTTATTAATTGTAGCAATGAAACTAATTGAGTGAGATAACAATTTAAAACAATTAGTTGCATTGGAGTTACAGTTTACGTGGTCATTATAATGTAAATGTTATAGAAACAGTTAGCTTAGTATGTATTATTCATAACAGGTTTTTACATTTAAGTGCCTCTTTAAGGGGGGCTCCTTGACGAGGTAAAGAGGCTATCGGTCTGAGGAATTGGACCTTTTGGTCTTCTTCCTCAGACCGAACCTAATTACCCCCCAATCCCCCCTCACTTTTCCCATCTTCCCCATCCTCCCTTTTCCCTTTCCTCCTCCCCCTCCTCATCCCTCCCTTATTTCCTTCCCAGTTTTACCCTGGGAGCTTCTCTCCTCAGGCATTCTAGTTCCTAGGTAGGGGGAAGGGTATCGTGGTCCATCCCATTCCGTTGAGGTACTTGGCGGTGGTGTAGTTTGCCGTGGAATCTGGATCGCCTGGGGATGTCCCGATCCTCTCCGGTCACCCGGGG
>WNWK01034310.1:0-17500 GCA_009830355.1 Cherax destructor | reverse complement strand
TCGACGTAATATATTATGTGGAATCCTCTTAGAACACAATAATTTTATTTAAATCTTGAGTAGGAGTCACTGTTTCTGCATTCTTTATGTATATAGGCTGATCAAATGTAACTGGCAATATTCGCAGGTCGTGCTCTTCATACTGTGTGTGGGTGCAAAGTACAATGCTGTTAAAAGGAGCAAGGGTTGATGTGGTCCAAATTGATTAAAGAGGATGACTTATATTGAAGTATTCTCATACTTGTCACTCAATTCTGCCACTTTCATAAAGCCATATCAAGAAGGGCATGGGGATAATTCCTTTGTAAAATTCAATAAAAATGCAGATACAGTCTAGGAAAGTTGCTGAGTTCAGTCACGGGCGCTGTTCCTCAGACTGCTGTCCAGGAACAGAAAGGTTTGTTATACGTCTATATAGGAATGCGTGAAAACATGCAAACTCTTCTCGGCGATGGTAGTTTGTGCATTTGATGGATAGCTTACTGACAGTTCCATTGGAATTTGCACAAGCTGTGCCATCCATGGCGAGCAATGAATTGTGACCTGTAAGAGTAAATAAGTTGAAGTCGGTGTTATCAAACAAAAACTTAGTTAAATCACCTATCAAATATGAGGCTTCACTGCACGAAATCAGAGCAGTTTTTAACAGCTGTACCTCTATATGACCATTAGCAAAGTTCATGTTATTTAAAATATCTTTCAATTCACTGGAGGCTTAATTGCGGTGACTGTACACAATTATTACAAGTAGCGATGGTGAAATAATAAAATATGGTATGGCCTTTTAAATGGTGCAGAAGTACTTCAAAGAATCAGGCATTAAATTAGGTCTGTTAATTGGTAATTCCCTGTATGTACGGTGGAGGGCGTTGATGAGTCGGGTACTGAGTCTCTTTTCATATGGAGTAATTTCGGTGTTCATGTTTAGGATCAGTGCATCAAGGGTTTTCCAGGTGTAAATTATGTTCCCTTCTCTCCCAAGTTCCCTGGAATGCAGTTGAATTCATTTCAAGCATTTCAAGCAGTTCAGATACTGATTGTATAAGTACAGAATGTTTTTATAGATTTTCCAGCTCAGTAATCACCTGCCTTGAAGAGTGCCCTCAATATATAGCTGTTTTCCACTCGAGGAGATCAAATTACTTATAGAGTATAATCAGTGGCTATCTCTTGTCTTTAAAGTTCTGGTTATCCAGCCTATGATTTTTATTGCGTAACAATGTCAACATTGTTGTGATACTTGAATGTGAGATCTTCTGACATCCTTACTCCTAAGTCTCGCCCTGGTACTCTCGCTCTGTTTAATGACTATAATTTGTTTCGTATTCCGTTAGTCTTTATTTCTTTCTTTCTTGCATTGCGGAGCAATTGAAACTTGTCCTAGTGACACATCATACTGTTGTCTGAGGTTCATTGAAGACTTGATTTATATACGTCTGGTATTCATCTTGATCAGACTCTGGACCTGATATTGTCAAAGATGACTGATGCATCCTTGACTATTCTTCACCTAACATGAGTTTCACTCATGATATGGTATGGAAGGATCTCTGATCCTCACTCATTGTCGGAATAAAGATACTTGAGTCTCTCTTATGGTAGGAGAAGGATGTCTGCTCCCTTACACAGAGATTGAAAGGACATTGAGTCTCACAGTCATGGTGTGGTGAGGTAAGGATTCATGAGGCGCACCTATAGTGAGAGAAGGATCCCTGAGCATCACACACGGTGAAGATTTCTGAGCCTCATCCACGGTGGACAAGGATCGCTGAGCCTCAGCCACAGTGAAGGAAAGATCCCTGTGTTTCACCCAGGGTGAAGGAAGGATCCCTGAGTCTTACCTACTCTGTAACATGGTTCTGTGACCTTCATCCAAAGTGTGGAAAGATCCTTTGAGTCTCATTCACAGGGTGGGAAGTCTCCTAATCATTAAAAAGGTGACCCTAACCAACGAACTTGGGGGGATACCTAAATCTCACCAACGATGAGGGAAGGATCCAAGAGTCACATCCAGGGTGAGGTAAGGATCCCTGAATCTCACTCACGGTGCGATAAGGATCCCTGAGTCTCACCCACAGTGAGTACGGATCCCCGAGGCTCACGCACGGTGAGGTAAGGATACCTGAGTCACATCCTCAGTGAGATAAGGATCATTGATTTAACTGCTGGGAAGGAAGGATCCCTCAGTCCCGCTCTTGGGGGTGGTGAAGGGTTCTTTGAATCTCACCCCCTTAGAGGGCAGGATCCCTGAGCGCCATTCACAACAATCTTAAAAAAGGAAAGAGAGTGACTGCTTTATCATGCAGACATTAAAATAGACAAAAAATATATTGAAGCCCTGGTATCTCTATGCCAAATACATTTTCCAATTTCCATTTTCATTTATTCTTCCCTTTGCTTTTATATTATGTTTGTTCCTTTAGATTTTCTTGGGAATGTTCAAGTGTGATCTCAAACACTCTTTTTAGGGTTCAAGTGTGATCTCGAACACTCTTGGGAGGGTTCAAGTGTGATCTCGAACACTCTTGGGAGGGTTCAAGTGTGATCTCGAACACTAGTATATCTTTGGAGGGCTCAAGAAGGATTTCATATATTTATTAATAAATCTGTTTTAATATCCCGAGGTAAATTTCATGAATATTTAGGGAATTATTATTATTGATAATTATAAAAAACATTATTAATGATATTATTATTAATAAAAATAATAATAATTTTTATTATTATTATTATTATTATTATTATTATTATTATTATTATTCTATTACTACTACTAGTACTACTACTACTACTACCACCACTACTACTACCACAACTGCTAGTTTTACTACTACTAAAAATAATAATTATAATAATACGACTACTATAACTACTACTACTACTGAGGTATTGTAGCTAAGGTATTGTAATAGATCTTATCCAATAACTGTGCTAAGATATACTAAAGCTGTTGTCGAGCAAATTAATCTGAGGCAGGATATCAGTTCTAAGTCAATAAATTATATCGTAGGATAAAATGTCAATTAACTAACCATAATAACAATAATAACTCAAAACCAAAATAAGCTTAAAATGTATAATATATCTCAACGTATAAACTTAGATAAGGAAGGATAACAGCTCATATCCTGCAAACTGATCTGAGGAAGGATATCGTTTCTTATCCTGCAGGTTCAACAGCGCAAAGAAACGTTTGCACTATCCTGAATAATAAATTATACGCATATAACCAACTCGTAGCAGCAAGTTATAACCATTACGTTGTCCTTACTCTATTGCACCAAGTGGAATAAGAAATTTGGGCGGGTTCCACATTAGCTTTCCTAAATTTAGAAGTCTCCGTGTTGCACACACACACATTATAATATGCAACAAGAAGAGCACACACTCAAGTGTAATATTTTTCTTTAGACATTTGTTATGAGGACAGGCATGAAGTACGACTTCCAGCCAGCCAGCCAAGCACTCTGTTTCCCAAATGTTGTCTTCACTACCAGACCAGAACTATGTAATGTATGCGTTCTCCGTTTTAAGGGATATTTTATAGTTTATCTATTTTCGTGCAGAAGATAATAGAACTTATAATATTTTTGTTTATGATTATATCGTTTATATATATATTTTTAATAATTTTATTATTACTATTATCATCCCTAATATTATTATTATTATTATTATTATTATTATTATTATTATTATTATTATTATTATTATTATTATTATTATTATTATTAAAATTTTTAATAAACATTTTTCTTGATTTTTTATTTTTGTTTTTTTAATTAGTATTATTATTTTTTATTTTATTGATATTATTTTTTCATTAGAACTATTATTATTATAATTATTATTATTATTATTATTATTATTATTTTTAAAGTATTATTATTATTATTATTATTTATTAACACATGGCCCGATTCCCCCCAAAGGCAGGGTGGCCCGAAAAAGAAAAATTTTAATCATCATTCACCCCATCACTGTCTTGCCAGAAGGGTGCTTTTCACTACAGTTAAAAAAACTGAAACATTAACACCCCTTTTTCAGAGTGCAGACACTGTATTTCCCCATCTCCAGGACTAAGTCCGGCCTGACGGTTTCCTTCACCCCTTCAAAAATGTTTTTTTGCTCACCTCCAACACACGTCAAGTTTTAAAAAACCATTTGTCTCCATTCCTCCTATCAAATCCCTCACGCATGCTTGCTGGAAATCAACCCCCGACAAAAAAACCTTTTTTTACCCCCCCCCTCCAACCTTTCATGGGCGACCCCACCCCGCCTTCCCTCCACTACAGATTTATACACCCCGAAGTCATTCTGTTTCGTTTATTCTCTTTGCCCGAACCCCCTAACCCCCCTTCAGCCCTCTGGATAATAGTTTTGGTAATTCCGCACCCCCTTTAATTTCCAAACCCTGAATTCTCTGCATTATATTCACACCACACACTGACCTCAGACATGACATCCCCACTGCCCCCAGCCTTCTCCTCGTTGCAACATTCATCACCCAGGCCCACACCCTATAAGAGTGTTGGTATAACTATACTCTCATCCCCCTTTACTTCCGTGGACAAAGTTTTTTGTCTCCACAGACCCAAGTGCACCCCCCCCTTTTTCCCCCATCAATTCTATGTTCCCTTCCCCCATAGACCCATCTGCTGACATGTCCACTCCCAAATATCTTAATACATTACCCCCTCCATACTCCCCCCTCCAATTTGATATCCAATCTTTCGTCACCTAATTTTTTTTGTTATCCTCATCACCTTACTTTTTCCTATATTCATTTTAAATTTTCCTTTTTTTACATACTCTCCCAAATTCATCCACCCCCTGCAACTTCTCTTCAGAATCTCCCAAAAGCACAGTGTCCTCAGAAAAAAGCAACTGTGACAACTCCCACTTTGTATTTGATTCTTTGTATTTTAACTCCACACCTTTGCCAAGCCCCCCTTTATTTTTAAACCCTTCTCTTTTCCCCCTCTCTCTCTCTCTCTCTCTCTCTCTCTCTCTCTCTCTCTCTCTCTTATATATATAAATATATATATATATATATATATATATATATATATATATATATATATATATATATATTGAAAACCCGGTGACATCACACATCCTTGTCAAAGGGCCCTACTTTTACTGGGAAATAATCTCCCTCTCCCTACACACTCTAACCTACCCCCTTTTCCCCCATACATTTGAAATTTTTCCCCACATTGCCCCCTTCCCCCCTTCATACCCCTTTTTTCCAAATCCATAAATGCCAAAAAACCCCCTTTACCCTTATCAAAATACTATTCTTTTTATATTTTCCAAACACGGGTCTACACCCCCTTACCTTTTTAAACCCCCTTTTTTTTATCTGTTATCCTGTTTTTTCCGTCTTACTTTTTAATTTTTCAATAATAACCAAATTTCACTTTACCGGTATACTAACAGACTTATTCCCTATATTTTTTTTTTTCCCCCCCTTTTTGCCTTAGGGCCAGGACATCCAACTTCTTTTCATTCATAACATCAGCAAATCCTTTCTTTATCTGCCCCAAATTCAAACATCCCCGTTTTATAAAGTTTTTTTTTCTTCTCTTTTTTTGTAAATTTTACAGGAGAAGGGATTACTAGCCCATTGCTCCCGGCATTTTGTCCCTTATTCGACACGCATGGCATATATATATATATATATATATATATATATATATATATATATATATATATATATATATATATATATATATATATATATATTTTTATATATATATATATATATATATATATATTTATATCAACAATGTATTCTTAAATCTTTTTTACCCTATTATGTAAAATATATATATATATATATATATATATATATATATATATATATATATATATATATATATATATATATATATATATATATGTATGTATATATATATATATATTCATATATGTTAATGTAAGAAATAAAAATTTTGTACAATAGGAACTTTCATCCTTTGGTAATGGTACAATGTGTATGATCATCACTTTTATGTCAGGAAAATAGCAGCGATGTATGATCTTCGCTGGTCATTTCAGGGTTAGCAGTGTTGTATGATCATGATTAGCGTCCAAAAGTGTAGTAGTGATATAAGATCATCACTGTTTATGTGGCAGTGGTACATTGAGATTTGATTATCCAATGATGCCGGAATGTATCATTGATATGCAATAATGAGTGATGATCCAAAGGGAGTGTAGGAGTTTGAAGAACACTGGTCATCAACCAAAATGCTTGAGACCAGGTAGAAATTTTCCCAAATAATTTGAGGTCACTGATTATTGAATATCATGGTTAAAATTGTTTGTTAGCTCTTCTTTTCAATATACACCACGTGTCTACTTTTTAATATACACCTACGTGTCTACTTTTCAATATACACCTACGTGTCTACTTTTCAATATACACCTACGTGTCTATTTTTAAAATACACCTACGTGCGGCAGTGTGTTTTTCCCCCCCCTTTTCACTGTCCTTCATTATTGTTCCCCAGTCAAAGAAAGGGGGTTGTGCTCTGCATGCTTTATTTTGGGTGAAAGGTGGGTGATTTGATTCCAAACACATTTTAAACTTATAATAAATACGTATTCACTGAGCAAGCTATTGATATGTAGTGAGGCATATTATATTAATTTTATTTTCCTACTTTAATGAATACTTCTGCTTAGCTGTCATGCTCAGTATTATAATGATAAATTAAATCTGTTTATATTCTAATTTCTTGTTTTTTTTTTCCAGATGCCTCGTACTTGTGTGAATGCCGCAGACAACTTCTGCCCCCGTTTAACTGCTATGGTTAAAAGGCATACCCTTTTTTTTTGGATGCAAGAATGGTGACCAGGATAAGAACGGGGCCCCAAAATTGGAAACCTTGTGCTATTTAACCTCTGCCAATGGTTGAACAGGAAGAGAAAAAAATCCCTTTTTGCTGTGCCAATGACATGGCGGGAGCCAACAATCCTTCCCAAACAATTGTTATTTCTGCATGGTACCCCAGTAAAAAGGGGTTTGTAAAAAAGAAAAAAAGGGGTCCTTTGAATATCCAAACATTCCATCAGCTATTCGCACATTTCCCAAATGGAGGTCTACCTGTTCCTGATGCATCAATTTTCGGTATCCCGAGCCCGATGAAGAACGGGTGAGGAGGAAAAAAAGAAAGATGACAGTCCTGGATTACAGAAAATAAAATTTTTTGATGAAGCACATTCCTCTGGGCCCACATCTCATAACATGACCTTGTCATGGATCTGCAACTCCCCAAAAAAAGGCAGAGCTGCTAGGCCCCGTCTTCAACAGTGGAATCTTCTGGGAGCTGAAGTAAAATTTCAAAATTTCTTAACCGTCTGCAGCAGTTCAACGATTTCTCCGTAATGGAAGGTGATTTGGGTGAAAACACTATTAATGGTCTGATGGAAGCATTTGGCATCAACTACAAACCCAGTCATGGGGCTGTTCATAGATTCATCAAAAACGAGCCCTGAAAGTTGTCTTGCTGAAACGACAATAGTAAACCATCGTTCCTGGGGGCATGCAACACATATGAAAGAAACTTATGAGAATATAAAGCATATGTTGCAATGCATAAAAATATGATGAACATCAATGGCAGCTCTGGGGTGACTTTAAGGTTGCTGCTCTTCTGATGGGCTTGCAGGGCAGATACACCCAAGTACTGCTGCTTTCTATATGAATGGGACAGCCGTGCAAAAGGCTCCCCCCTACATTGGCCACCTCGTCAATCTTTGGGGTTTGGGGTGAAAAAAGTTCCCAAAAACCATCTCTCATTGAACCAAACAAAATTTTGCTACCTCCACCACTAAAAAAAACTGGGGCTCATGAAAAAATTTGTAAAAGCTATGGACAAAACCGGTCTGGGATTGGAGTATTTAACAAATTTCACTGAGCGACGCTAAGAAAAAGAAGGGGTCTTCAATGGTCACAGATTCAAGAGCTTCTTAAAGATGGTCACACAAGCGGCTTTATATATGGTAATATGTCTTTATGTCAGCTAGGGCCCGTAACCCTTTTACATGTACTTTTATGTAGACCTTCATGGGGGGGAGAAAGCTGCTTTTAAGTTTTAATTTCGAAGGGATTTTCGGGAAAAAGAAGGGAAAGGGAACTATGAAGGTTTGGGGGAAAACCTCATCAAGGCTTACAAAAACAGGGGTGTAACATGTCACTTAAAATTCACTTTTGGACTTACATTTAGACTTTTTTTCCCGAACTGGGGGGCAGTTAGTGGAAAACATGGTGAAAAAAGGGTTTTACCAAGAAATTTTAACCATGGAAAAAAAAGGGGCCAAAAGGGAAATGGGACACAAGAACTTTCAGACATTGGCAAGATATGATTCTTTAGCCCACTAAAAGCGTTAAGCAAAAAAGGGAGAGAGTAGGTATGGATTAGAGTTTAAAAAATACTGACACATATTTAATTTTTTAATAAAAATAATCAAATATTAAATGTCTTTTTTTTCTTTTTTTAAAAATATAGCCCAAAAAACATTTTTTAAAAGGGGATATTTGGATTCAGGACATGACAAACATATGAATTAACTAATCTCATTTTAAAAAGCATACAACTTTTCAAAAACTGTTGACCAGTGTTATATCTTTTTTAGGCGGGTAGCGTTTGTATATGATAGTGGTCATATCGAAGGGGTAATTATATGATCAATACTGGTGATGTCCCGGCAAGATAGCAGTGATGTATGATCATCATTGGTGATGACAGGAAAAAGAATGATAAAACTAGGGTCAGGGGAATTTGTGGATTGAAGCAGTGATGTAAGTTCATCACTGGAGACGTTTGGGGAGTGCATCAGGGGAATTGAGTGATGTTTAAAATCACTGGTGATGTCAGATAATTAAAACAGTGAAGTCGATGATCCCAATTGAGAAAACCCGAGTAGCAGATATGTATCATGCCGGGGGGGACAGTCAAACTGTGATGTATGGGGCATCTTTAGTCTACGTGTTGCTCATAATTTGCATATATATATATCCATGACGGGGAATATATAGCAACATGAGTAAATTCACGACAACACAAAATTGGGGCCCAATAAGAGAAACAGGAAAAAAATGAATGGCTTCAAAGGGAAAATTTATAAAAAACTAATGTCGTGATTCCAGGAATATAAAAAACCCCCGGCATTTTTTAAAATAAATAATAAAAAATTTTTTCAAACAGAAAGCGAGTAAGACTTGGGAAATGGGGGAACCATAAACCTTTGAGCCAGGACAGTAATGCCTAAGCGTTTGTTTAAAGCTGAGGATTACCTGGATTCATATCAAGAAGCGGAAGTTGAAGATGATCAAAGAGACTGCTGAGGAAACCACAAATGTCTTTTGAGCTGCCTGACGAGTGTCAGTTGGCCATTGAGAACATTCCATTAATCACTTCAAAGTGTTCCAACCTTTTATGGATAGGATATTATTCATTAAGTTTAATTTCAGCGCGTTTAAACCTGTTAATTCACTAGAAACTTTTCTGTAACTTGAAATATTTTGGAATTCATGCGATGAACGAAGAATTGGCTTCAAATTTTCTGCCTTAGCTTATTTTACAGAAAGCAAGATTCTCTTTATTATTGGGCTGAATTAGTCTTGGAGATTTCATTAAATAAAAGAATGCCTCGTCGTATCGACTTCCAAATAATAACGCTGATGCATTAAGCAATGACGTATCTAATTTGGACTTTTTATTCATTTGTTTTTTTATGTGCCAGTTTTCCAATTTTATTTATTACTTTTATAGAAATGGACCTTTTTAAAATGTGCGAGATCAAATGTTTTTTTTCCTTAGAGGATTGGAGAGAATATTAAGAATACACCTGCCAAAAAAAAACCTGAGAATTTTTAAAAAATTGCGTTTATAGATCGCTTTTAATTCCCGTGAATTTAGTGAACCATTAAATACTGCATATCTTGATGCCAGAGGCGGCACATTGTGAATACAATGTTCTTGTCTTCCACTAATTTCTTCTAAAGCTTTCATTTATAACTTTTGAACGCCTTTTCCGATCGACTCAAAATTTTCGTCATTGGTCATCCATTACCAGTTGAAAGTTCATGCAGCAATTCGCAATTGCACTGGTAGATTTAGACAGCGTCGTCTGATGGACTTCAAAATTTCATTGCCAGTGTATCCTACTTAGAAGATGATTGGTATTGTTAATGGAAAAAAGCAGGTACAATTTTTCCACATACATTCTCAAAATGGTATAATAATATATTTTTATTATATGATTGGATTATTTTACTGGATTATATATCTGGACATATCCTCCATTTCCTTGGATCTAATCTGAATGCAACCCATTTCACAGGTGATATCTGACCCTTAACAAGTTTAGCATTTTTATCTTAAGCATTCTATGGAGAGGGAGCATGGACACAGGGGTCATCCCACACACTAAAAGAACAGACAGCCCCACTCCACAAAGGTGGCAGTAAAGCAATTGCAAAGAACTACAGACCGATAACACTAACATCCCATATCATAAAAATCTTTGAGAGGGTTCTAAGAAGCTAGATCGCCAACCACCTAGATACTTATCAGTTATACAACCCAGGGCAACACGGGTTTAGAGCAGGTCGCTCCTGCCTGTCCCAGCTACTGGACCACTATGACAAGGTCCTGGATGCTGTTGAGGATAAACAAAATACAGATGTAGTATAAACAGTCTTTGCAAAAGCTTTCGACAAGTAATAGCACACAAAATGCGTGATAAAGAATAACAGGAAAAGTTGGTAGATGGATCTATAACTTTCCGACAAATAGAACACAAAGAGTAATAGTAAACAGAGTAAAGTCCCAGGCACAGTACTCGCTCCCATTCTATTCCTCATCCTCATTATGACATAGACAGAGATGAAAGATATATATATATATATATATATATATATATATATATATATATATATATATATATATATATATATATATATATATATATATATATATATACATCTATATACATACACATACACAAATATACGGGGTTTTTAATCGTGTAGTCAGATCATAAAAATTTTAAAATTACACCATTGAAGACACTGCAAAACTCCAAGCGGACATCAACCAAATCTTCAAATGGGCCTCTAAAACAATATGAAGTTCAACGAGGAGACATTTCACTATCGAATGAAAACTTGGGGAAATAAAAAATGTACCACGGTATACGACAAATTCTAACCATACATGAGCGAAAAAGAAATGTGAATGACTTTTGAGTGATAATGTCAGAGATCTCGCCTTTAAAGACCAAAAGAATGTATCTACCTCATCGGCTAGGAAAATGATAGGATGGATAATGAGAACCTTCAAAACTGGGACGCCAAGTCCTGATGACACTCTTCAAATCACTTGTTCTCTCTAGGCTGGAACACTGCTGTACACTAACAGCCCCCTTCAAGACTGGCGACATTGCAAACCTGGGGAGTGTACAAAGAACTTTCACAGCTATACAAGTACGATAAAGCACCTAAATTACTTGGAACTGTTGAAGATCCTTGATCTGTATTCCCCGGAACGCTGGCGAGAGATATACTGATAATATACCGAAATTCCTGGGGGGATTGGTACCAAACCTGCACACGAAAATCACTCCTTTTGAAAACAAAGAGATGCAACATTCCCCCATGAAAAGCAGGTGCACCACGAGTACACTGAAGACAACACCATAAGTGTCCGGGGCCGAAGACTGTTCAACTGCCTCCCACATACATTTGGGGTTACCAATGACCCCCGGCTGTCTTCAAGAAGGCACTGGACAGGCACCTAAAGTCAGTACCTGACCAACCGGGTTGTTGTTCGTACGTCAGTTTGCTGCGACCGACGTACACCTGGTTGATCAGACCTGATCCACCATGAGGCCTGGTCTCAGACCTGGCCGCGGGGGCGTTGACCCCGAAACCCTCTCCAGGTAAACTCCAGGTAAGGTCATCAATCTTTAATGGTTAATGCGTCGAATGAAATGAATGAAACTTGTTTGTTGGTCTAAGAATTGTAAGTGCAAATGTTGTTGGAGTGTGAGCAGTGACTGGTGACTGCATCTTTAGTCAACTAACTTTTAGTGCTGGTGTGCTTTTCTCAAAGCAACCTTCGTCTTATTTTTTGGTTGTGCAAGCTTTGATGTGCTTATTTTATTAGTCGGATAGTCGTATAGTCGGATAGTCGGATAGTCGGATAGGTTTCTGTGAAATAATCGTAGAATGTTTCTTCTGTCCAGAAATAAGTCAGCGTTTCACTGTATTTGGTTATCGTATAGTTAAACATATATTATGTTGTTTTATGTTCTGGTACAGCTGAGTGCCCTAGAGACTGTTGCCAAAAAGTTGTAAGTTATGTACTAAAAACTTAAATAAAACAATTACTACACAACTTAATTGTTCACTTTAACGTTGATGAATCTTAAGTAGACAAAAAATTAGATCTTTTTGGTTTGTGATGGTCAAAATTTTCTTTTATTATAGAATCGGGAAAAACTATATCTTGCTTTTCATGTGTTAATTTCTGAAGTCTCTCTTCCGATTAGCTTCAAAATTTCAGCTTAATAACGTAGCTTATGAGCGACTTCAGGCTTAATGTCCCTTGGTGTTTTAAGATATTGATCTATGTGAGATAATAAAATTGCCTCATCAATTTAGCTACAAAACTCGTGTTTGTTAGTGTAAGTAAGTAAGTTTATTCAGGTATACACAAATACATTTACATAGATTATCATACATAGCAGCATATGTGTAGAGAACCTAGGATAACCCAAAAGAGTCAGACAGAGTGATTTATTTCCATTGGGGTCCTTTTTTTACCTTAATATTATACATTGTAGGATATATATGTTATTATATTATAAGGATATATGTATACTAGGAATAAGGTAAAAATATTTTTATATGCATGTACATCCCAATTTACAATTTTCATTGAAAATATTAGATATTAGTTTCTATATGACGACATACGAATGCCATCTACCTCTTCACTTGCAAAAATTATGTTGCACACTGCCCTATTGCAATCGTGTGAATTCAGGGAGAGAGAACTGTGGGTTTTTCACAATGGGACACATTACTCAGAATGCGCACCGACCAAGATACATTATGGTATTAAAGTGGATTTGAGGATTACATATTATGTACTATTTCATCTACTTATTATTCAGATTGACCGATTAAAGTAAAGTTGTTCCACAGTTCCTGATGAACTTTTTTGAAGGATTCGTAGGGAGTGCAAGATAGGACTTACTAAACCATTAGTTAACCTTTTCTTAATATATCACTGGTAACAGGTGTAGTGACAAATATGTGGGAGATGTCTAATGTATTTCCTTACTTTAAAGCAGGGTAAAAATAATTTTCATCAACCTCATGCTGAGTAAACTTTACTTATTCCTTTTAAGCTCCTTTTTAATATAAATATATTGGCTCATCGGATGACCCTTTCTTCAGTTGATATATCTAAAAAATTTTTTTTTTTTAGCTAAAAGATGTTTAATTCTCCTGTTCATGCAATTCCAATCATTTTTATTCGGTCCTTTTACCATACAGGGAATTTATGTTCATTGGGCACTTTGTACAGAATTTAGAAAACTATCATATTAATAGTTTCCTTTGTTTCCCCAGTCATCTTATGACAGTTGTCCACTGTAATCTACAGAACGAAAATCATGGACCCTTACTGAATTATCCTTACTATTATACTTCCATTCAATGTTAAATTTAATGGATATGTGTCACTCACTCAGGTTCCTTCTTTTTTCTCAGGATTTTTAACAAGGGACTTACTGTTAACTAGATCTAAATTATGCAAGTTATTTCCTCTACTTTATTCTGTCAAAAACTGTTTTACAAAACAGTCCTGATTACTAGGAAATCGTTCAACTGTAGGTTCCCCTAGAATTATTATTTTTGCATTGAAGCCTTAAAGACTTCTCTATTTGTCCCTATCAAATTTCGGGGGTCACTGTATTAGACCTAAAATCAGCTTCTTACATAACCTTAGAAATTCTACTCAGACTGTTTCCCTTCAATCTTTACAATTATTTATATGCAGGTAGCTAGTGTGGACCTTTATGTGCATCAGCAACACAAATTGCAGACTTTGATGTGCAGGTTTAACACGAAATGCAAACGTATGTATCCAACAACACAAGGTTCTTTCTGTACAACACCTACTTATGATGCCGATGTTTATATACAGTAGCAACACAAGGTAAGAATGTTTATGTCCAGTGTCATATTAACAGCCAGAAGCTGATCTAATTTACCAGCGTATTATACCTACATAATGTCCTTTCCCTATCATCCTCTTCTGGCCGTCCTTGATCCTGGCAAAATCTTGATATCAATGATGTCAATATTACGATGTCTGGCCTACCCTGAAATGAGGAAGATGCAATAGGAGCGCCCTGTTTCATGGGGAAGCGATCATCAAGGTGATCCTGGTGATGGTGTTACGCCAGGCAGGGAAAGACAGACGGCTCCTGATGAGCAAATTTTGAGATCAGATGAAAAATAACCCGTGAGGTCGCTCACCGATTTTCCACAGGGAGCATGAAATTATTAGCCATAGGGGACCAAAAATACTGACTTTTTAAAAAAAAAAAACTAATTTATCTATGAACCTCTATTTTATAATGTAATATTTCTTATTAATTACTATGCATACAATTATTTAATTACGCATTAAAATTAACTTTATATAAAATTTACTTAAATGACACCGTAGGACGTTTCCGGAGGTCAGTGCCACTGTAGCCTGTTCCCAGACCAGGCCGCCTGGATGATCAAGGCCTGATCAACCAGGTTGTTACCGCACACTGCACACAGCCCAATTGCAAATCAAAGCCTGGCAGGACAGACACTGATTCAAGGTACTTGTCCAGTTCCCTCTTAATCGCCAGAGGTTTGTTGGTAATTCCTGTCCGCACTAAGAGATGCCGCTGAAGAGTCGGGGACCTGTGACAGTCAACAATACAAGTAATCCACACATAGAAAGAGAAAAACATGGTGACGTTTCGGTCCCTGTAGGACCATTCACAAGTCACCGTAACGTTTAAGCTTATCTCTCTATGTGCGGATAATTTGTGCACTGTTCCAGTCACGGTATTGTGCCGGTATTTTGCACCTTCTACAGAGTATCTTGTCATACAGAGTGATTTTCGTGTTTAGATTTCAAACCAGTCCCTCCTGGATTTTCTAAATGCGATTTATTATTATCTTCCCCACGTTCACATGAATACAGTGGAAGGGCCTGAATGTGTGTGCACTCAGAAAAACAGCGCAAATACACTGCAGTGGAATGTATCTCAATATACATACAACTCAGAGTTCATGTTTATACCAAAACATAATAACACTTGTGTGTGTATGAACGTCATGCTGTAATAACTAACCAACCGACGTCTATTCCGAGAGGTGTACAGTGTCTCGTGTACAGTGTCTCGTGTACAGTGTCTCCCGTATTTGTATGTTGAGAATGTGATTTAATCCCAGTTTTACTGGTCAAAGTTTTCTGACTGCTGGTGAACAAGTTGCATACAGTGAAATGATGTCTGTCTTTTCTCTCCCCTCTCTCTCTCTCTCTCTCTCTCTCTCTCTCTCTCTCTCTCTCTCTCTCTCTCTCTCTCTCTCTCTCTCTCTCTCTCTCTCCTCTCTCTCTCTCTCTCTCTCTCTCTCTCTCTCTCTCTCTCTCTCTCTCTCTCTACTCTCTCTCTCTCTCTCTCTCTCTCTCTCTCTCTCTCTCTCTCTCTCTCTCTCTCTCTCTCTCTCTCTCTCTCTCTCTCTCTCTCTCTCTCTCTCTCTCTCTCTCTCTCTCTCACTCTCAGTCCTCTCTCTGCCATTTTTGTAATAAAACGCGGTAGTACTATCTTGTGAGGAAGTAACACGTCACGTTGCACACAAGGTCAAAGTGCGCAATAATACTTTAATTTTGATACCTTTTCAAAGAATTCGCTAAACCTCAGTTGGTCGTGATAAGTTGTCCTGGTAAAAAGGTCAAAAGCAGAAGTCTAGAGCAAAGGGATAATTTTAAATGCATTTAAAAATATCTGAAAGTAATTAATCGATAAGTAACGTTCACAACAGTTCAGTTTAATAATCACTCCCTTAGAATATAGTCCAATAAAACGCCTATTTTAGATTAGTGTGTTTTACCTTAACATAAATAAGGTGTCTCAACTCAAGCTTTGTCTCCATGATTGCTATTATGTCTGGGGATGCCACCATATTTCGTTCATGGCACCTCACACATTTATTTAATATTTCATCTCTGTTGGTGTATTATACCCTCACCTTTTTTCCAATATTGTATTCTAGGAGGTAGAAGGGGTTGGTGAGGGTTACGGGGTTATGGGAGCTAGGGGTTGAGTGAGTTCTGTAGGTGGTTGTATTTGATGGTCCCCTTGAGGCTGAACTTCCCTGCATGTCGATGCATGCCCTGTCTCTCCTTCCTGTTTCTGTCATCTTTGTGCCACTTCTCTCAGTTGTTCCTTTTCTTTTTTTGTTCTATTGTGGTTGCGGTACACCCAGCGGTATTTTTGTGAATCATTAAACCATGGTTTAGAGTGTATGATCGTGTTTCGTACCATTTCTGTCATGAACGTCAATTTGACATTCACGTGGTTTTTTTTTATTTTTTTTACCTCCAACTGTCGTCTTTTACCATAAGTTCTCCCATCAGCATCCGGAAACCCATGAATAATTAGTGACCTATCCCACTCTATCCATTTCCTTTCCCTCCATATCTCAGTATCTGATTTGAGCATCTTTATTATTTCCCTTATCATTTTCTGGTCCTTCTGGGGGACTTATAGCACTTATGTTGAGGAATTCTTTGCACGTTCTTTTCTGTTGTCTGCTCGCTGGTAGCTGATGTTCCTGGTCCCATCACATGGCCCCGTTCGTTCATGGGGTCTAATTCTATGTTTCAGACCTTCCAGTTCCTCCCCCAGGCTCTTCATCTTTGCCTCAGCAGCTGAAGCTCAAAACTTTTATTATTTCTTTCTGCGGACATCCTCTTATCATTTGTATTGCATATCTTGTTTAACCTTTTCTCCTACATTTGTTACACTGTGTTCTTATGCCCTGCTATCCATGCTTCGTTCTCAGACCAACTCTTACCATACTCGTGTTGCATACTCCAATATGGGTCTGACGTATACAGTGTATAGTGTCGTGAATGACTCCATATTTATGTTAAAATGTTATTCTTAGGTTTGCCAGATGCCCATATGTTGCAGTTATTTGTTTTGATGTGCATATCAGGAGATATGCTCGGTATTATGCTCATCCCAACCTCTATTTTCTTGAATGAGTTTTGTAGCCTTTCTCCCTAGGTTGTAATCCAAATGCGGTTTTCTTTACCCTTCCCGAAGCTTCAATTCTATGCACTTGGGTTAAACTCCAAGAGCCATTTGTCGGACCAGGCTTGCAGATTGTCCGAGATCCTTGAATTCACGATTCTCATCC
>WNWK01034309.1:0-20519 GCA_009830355.1 Cherax destructor | reverse complement strand
AGATAGATACATACAAGGTAGATACTAAATAGTTACATAGACGTACAGATAGATACTTAGATAGATACCCATATAGATACATAAATAGATACCTAAATAGATACATAGATATACAGACGCACAGATGGATACTTAGACACATAGATAAATAAATAGATACTTAAATAGATACTCAGATAGACGCATAGATAGTGGCATAGATATTTAGATACATATATACACAAACACTTAGAAAGACATTTAGATACATTGATACTTAGACAAAGACGGATACATAAAACATTGATACAAACACAGTGATAACTCTCCACTAACAAGAACAAATACAGTGATAACTCTCCTCTAACAAGGACAAACACAGTGATAACTCTCCCTCTAACAAGGACAAACACAGTGATAACTCTCCTCTAACAAGGACAAACACAGTGATAACTCTCCCTCTAACAAGGACAAACACAGTGATAACTCTCCTCCTAGCAAGAACAAACACAGTGATAACTCTCCCTCTAGCAAGAACAAACACAGTGATAACTCTCCTCCTAGCAAGAACAAACACAGTGATAACTCTCCCTCTAACAAGGACAAACACAGTGATAACTCTCCCTTTAACAAGGACAAACACAGTGATAACTCTCCCTCTAACAAGGACAAACACAGTGATAACTCTCCCTCTAACAAGGACAAACACAGTGATAACTCTCCCTCTAACAAGGACAAACACAGTGATAACTCTCCCTCTAACAAGGACAAAAAGTGATAACTCTCCCTCTAACAAGGACAAACACAGTGATAACTCTCCTCTAACAAGGACAAACACAGCGATAACTCTCCCTCTAACAAGGACAAACACAGTGATAACTCCTCTAACAAGGACAAACACAGTGATAACTCTCCCTCTAACAAGGACAAACACAGTGATAACTCTCCCTCTAACAAGGACAAACAGTGATAACTCTCCTCTAACAAGAACAAACACAGTGATAACTCTCCACTAACAAGGACAAACACAGTGATAACTCTCCCTCTAACAAGAATAAACACAGTGATAACTCTTTACTAACAAGTGCAAACACAGTGATAACTCTCCCTCTTACAAGAACAAACACAGTGATAACTCTCCACTAACAAGTACAAACACAGTGATAACTCTCCCTCTAACAAGAACAAACACAGTGATAACTCTCCACTAACAAGGACAAACACAGTGATAACTCTCCTCTAACAAAAACAAACACAGTGATAACTCTCCACTAACAAGTGCAAGCACAGTGATAACTCTCCACTAACAAGGACAAACACAGTGATAACTCTCCCTCTAACAAGAACACAGTGATAACTCTCCACTAACAAGGACAAACACAGTGATAACTCTCCTCTAACAAGGACAAACACAGTAATAACTCTCCCTCTAACAAGGACAAACACATTGATAACTCTCCACTAACAAGTGCAAACACAGTGATAACTCTCCCTCTAACAAGAACAAACACAGTGATAACTCTCCACTAACAAGGACAAACACAGTGATAACTCTCCTCTAACAAGAACAAACACAGTGATAACTCTCCACTAACAAGGACAAACACAGTGATAACTCTCCTCTAACAAGGACAAACACAGTAATAACTCTCCCTCTAACACGGACAAACACAGTGATAACTCTCCTCTAACAAAAACAAACACAGTGATAACTCTCCACTTACAAGTACAAACACAGTGATAACTCTCCTTCTAACAAGAACAAACACAGTGATAACTCTCCACTAACAAGGACAAACACAGTGATAACTCTTCTCTAACAAGAACAAACACAATGATAACTCTCCACTAGCAAGGACAAACACAGTGATAACTCTCCACTAACAAGTACAAACACAGTGATAACTCTCCTTCTAACAAGAACAAACACAGTGATAACTCTCCCTTTAGCAAGAACAAACACAGTGATAACTCTCCTCCTAGCAAGAACAAACACAGTGATAACTCTCCCTCTAACAAGGACAAACACAGTGATAACTCTCCCTTTAACAAGGACAAACAGAGTGATAACTCTCCCTCTAACAAGGACAAACACATTGATAACTCTCCACTAACAAGTGCAAGCACAGTGATAACTCTCCACTAACAAGGACAAACAGTGATAACTCTCCACTAACAAGGACAAACACAGTGATAGCTCTCCCTCTAACAAGAACAAACACAGTGATAACTCCTCTAACAAGTGCAAACACAGTGATAACTCTACCTCTAACAAGAACAAACACAGTGATAACTCTCCACTAACAAGTACAAACACAGTGATAACTCTCCTTCTAACAAGAACAAACACAGTGATAACTCTCCCTCTAGCAAGAACAAACACAGTGATAACTCTCCTCCTAGCAAGAACAAACACAGTGATAACTCTCCCTCTAACAAGGACAAACACAGTGATAACTCTCCCTTTAACAAGGACAAACAGAGTGATAACGCTCCCTCTAACAAGGACAAACACATTGATAACTCTCCACTAACAAGTGCAAGCACAGTGATAACTCTCCACTAACAAGGACAAACAGTGATAACTCTCCACTAACAAGGACAAACACAGTGATAGCTCTCCCTCTAACAAGAACAAACACAGTGATAACTCCTCTAACAAGTGCAAACACAGTGATAACTCTACCTCTAACAAGAACAAACACAGTGATAACTCTCCACTAACAAGTACAAACACAATGATAACTCTCCCTCTAACAAGAACAAACACAGTGATAACTCTCTACTAACAAGGACAAACACAATGATAACTCTCCTCTAACAAGAACAAACACAGTGATAACTCTCCACTAACAAGGACAAACACAGTGATAACTCTCCACTAACAAGGACAAACACAATGATAACTCTCCTCTAACAAGAACAAACACAGTGATAACTCTCCACTAACAAGGACAAACACAGTGATAACTCTCCACTAACAAGGACAAACACATTGATAACTCTCCTCTAACAAGAACAAACACAGTGATAACTCTCCATTAACAATTACAAACACAGTGATAACTCTCCTCTAACAAAAACAAACACAGTGATAACTCTCCTCTAACAAGAACAAACACAGTGATAACTCTCCACTAACAAGGACAAACACAGTGATAACTCTCCACTAACAAGGGCAAACACATTGATAACTCTCCTCTAACAAGAACAAACACAGTGATAACTCTCCATTAACAATTACAAACACAGTGATAACTCTCCTCTAACAAAAACAAACACAGTGATAACTCTCTTCTAACAAGTACAAACACAGTGATAACTCTCCCTCTAACAAGGACAAGCACAGTGATAACTCTCCACTAAGAAGGACAAACACAGTGATAACTCTCCCTCTAACAAGGACAAACACAGTGATAACTATCCACTAACAAGGACAAACACAGTGATAACACTCCACTAACAAGGACAAACACAGTGATAACTCTCCACTAACAAGGACAAACACAGTGATAACACTCCCCTAACAAGGACAAACACAGTGATAACACTAGACTAACAAGGACAAACACAGTGATAACTCTCCTCTAACAAAAACAAATACAGTGATAACTCTCCACTAACAAGTACAAACACAGTGATAACTCTTCACTAACAAGGACAAACAAAGTGATAACTCTCCACTAACAATGAAAAACACAGTGATAACTCTCCTCAAACAAGTACAAACACAGTGATAACTCTCCCCTCTAACTAGTACAAACACAGTGATAACTCCACTAACAAGGTCAAACACAGTGATAACTCTGCCTCTAACAAGAACAAACACAGTGATAACTCCTCCTACCAAGGACAAACACAGTGACAACTCCTCCTAGCAAGGACAAACACAGTGATAACTTTCCTAGCAAGGACAAACAAGGAAAGGAACTCACCTGACTCTCCTGGGTATCTTGAACTGATGGGTCAGAGTGCAGACAGTCAGAAGATTGCCAAGGGAGCCAATCAGAGAGACGCAGAAGGACACGGACATGCCCAGCATCAAGGACCACTCCTGGGGCGTGTCGAACGTGGCGCTGCTCTCCGTGGTGCCACGTACAGCGGCCGTAGCGGCCGCTGTACGTGGTACAACGGATGATGGAGTCAGGATGGGTCTCATTCTTGTTGTGGTTCTTGAGACTTTTCCACTTTTATTGTTTACCTTTCTCTCTCTTATCTCTAATCTTTATTCTTGCTTTTGCTGATTCTTATTGTTCTTCTTCCCTCTTCCTCCTCCTCCTCGTATCAAACCACTTCACTACAACCCATTATATTGTCCATTTAAATTTCACCAAATCTATATTTACTGCTAGAAAAATAGGCCTATTTTAGCTATCTAGCAGAGCACCGTCTAGTAGAATAGTTGGACTATCCGTCCAGTGAACTATCCGTCCAGTGAACTATCCATAAAATGACTCTTATGGGGAGATTAGTGGTCACTCTTTTCCATAATTATTTGAGTGTCCGAAATTTTTGGGATTTTAATATAATATTTCACTTATTTTCGCCTTTTTCAAGGTGTATGTCGGCTTGTGGCACACGCTAAAGCTTCTTCAATCTTTCCCCCATCTTTCCACGTGTAGAGGTTGCCGCTGAAGCTTAGTGGAGCTCCGTGAAGCTGGGTTTTAACACTGTCGTCAGGGCCCCCTGATTGTTAGTGGGAGGACTGGATGTCGTCTAAGCTGCTTTCAAAGCTTAATGGGAGCTTAGAGTTGGGTTGTCTGGTAAGCTGAGGCCTGAACTGGTGTCCCTCTTTAAGCTTACCAATTTCCAAAGCTTGCTGAGAGCTTATAACTGGGTTTCAAGCCTCTCAGAAAAGGGTACCTGATTCTCCCAGCTTAGAGAAGTCATCTGGCCCTAAGCTCTCCAGAGCTCGAATGAGAGCTTAGAACTGGGTTATCTTGTAAGCTGAGGTGAGAACCGTTACTCTCCAAGCTTTCCAAAGCTCCAAAAGAACTTAGAGTACACAAAGGACTGCCCTCACTGACCAAAATAAGTCAAGTGAACTGATGCCTCTCAAAGCTTGACTTGCTTCTTCTAAGCTCTCCAGAGCTTGAGTGAGAGCGTAGAACTGCGTTATCTGGTAAGCTGGGGTGGGAGTGGTAAGCTGGCTGGCCGGATAGCGTCACTGTCAGCCTCTACGATAGCGCTATCAGCGGCGGGATGACTGTAAGGAAAAGAGGTTACACTTCTAGGTACAAGTTGTGACGCAACACTACGCAACACTGAGGGTGTGGACGCAACACTAAGCAACACTGAGGCAAAACTGAAATTGTGAGATAACTCGGTTGCATAGATAGATAGATAGATAGATAAAGACTTAAGTAACATGCGAGAACAAAGTTCAACAGACACCTGATAGACAATATCTCCCCATGACATCTAAATAAAGTTCAACAAGTTCATCTTAAACTTATCTACGTTCTATCTGCTGAAGAAGACCTCACAGCATCCCTGTGGTGGGAGATTTATCTCCCAGCATCCGGGACATGGGAAAGGAGGCCACGAACTGTCAAGGGGGTGTGACAATGTGGAAAAGAAGTGTGTATTGTGTGTGTTGAGTGTTGTGTTGTGTGTTGTGTGATATGTATGTTATGTGTACTCACCTATTTGTGGTTGCAGGGGTCGATACATAGCTCCTGGCACCGCCTCTTCACTGACCGCTACTAGGTTCTCTCTCTCCCTGCTCCATGAGCCTTATCATACCTCGTCTTAAAGCTATGTATGGTTCCTGTCTCCACTACATCACTTGCTAGACTATTCCACTTCCTGACAACTCTATGACTGAAGAAATACTTCCTAACATCCCTTTGACTCATAGGAGTCTTCAACTTCCAATTGTGACCCCTTGTTTCTGTGTTCCCTCTCTGGAACATCTTGTCTCTGTCCACCTTATCTATTCCTCGCAGTATTTTATATGTCGTTCTCATGTCTCCCCTAACCCTTCTGTCCTCTAGTGTTGTCAGGCCGATTTCCCTTAACCTTTCTTCGTAGGACAATCCCCTTAGTTCTGGGACTAGTCTTGTTGCAAACCTTTGCACTTTCTCTAATTTCTTGACGTGCTTGACCATCAAACTCTATCAAAAAACACCGTCAAACACCATAAAAACAGCGTCAAACTCCATAAAAAACACCGTCAAACACCATAAAAACACCGTCAAACTCCATCAAAAAACACCGTCAAACTCCATCAAAAAACACCGTCAAACTCCATCAAAAACACCGTCAAACTCCACTAAAAACACCGTCAAACTCCATCAAAACACACCGTCAAACTCCATCAAAACACACCGTCAAACTCCATCAAAAAACACCGTCAAACTCCATCAAAAAACAGCGTCAAACTCCATCAAAAAACACCGTCAAACACCATAAAAAAACAATGTCAAACTCCATCAAAAAACACCGTCAAACTCCATCAAAAACACAGTCAAACTCCATCAAAAAACACCGTCAAACACCATCAAAAAACACAGTCAAACACCATCAAAAAACACCGTCAAACACCATCAAAAAACACCGTCAAACACCTCCTCACCAAACAAACTACCAAACACTGTCTTACCCCAGATACTTCAAACACACACGTACACCATACCAGTAAAAACATACATACATACACACCATACATACACACACACACACACACACACACACGTCCACACGGTCTCTGTGTGTGTGTGTGTGTGCACGTCAATACACTGACTAACAAACGACCGACGAGAGTTTTTTTCAATTCTTTCTTCAAGGACGAGAATATTATTATATTATTATTATTATTACGTCAATATTATATATCTATTATACTCATAATTATCTATATACACTTATTATATATTATATATTATTATAATATTATTATTAAATTATACTTATTATCATTACACATCAAATATAAAAACACCGTCAAACACCATAAAAACACAGTCAAATCCATATAAATAGTAAATAATCCATATAAACCGTATAATTATATACTAAAAACACAATCACTATTATTTCTATCATTATATATTATTACATTATTACTAATTAATAACACACTATAATACTATATTATAATTACATACACTGTATACATATATTATATACATATTTTTATTATACAATATTATTATTACTATATACATACATCTTTTATTTTATTATATATATCATCAATACTACATACAAAATACGACATATATTATTTTAATTATTTATTATTATTATATTCATAATATTATTATTATTATATATTATTATTATTATTATTATTATTATTATTATTTTATTTTATTATTATTATTATTATTATTATTATTATTATTTATATTTCTATTATTATTATTATTATTATCTATTATTATTATTATTATTATTTTATTATTATTATTATTATTATTATTATTATTATTATTATTATTATTATTTTATTATTTAAATATTATTATAATTATTATTATTATTATTAATTATCTATTATTATCTATTATTAATATTATTATTATTATTTTCATTATTATTTATTATTATTATTATTATTATTATGCTATTATATATTCATATTGTTATTATTATATGTTATTATATCATTCTACATATTCTATCAATTTTACTTCATATCTATATTATTATCTCATTAATATTCTATATTCTATCATATTACTATCATTAATATTATTATATTATCCGTATTACTATCATATTATCAGTATTATCTCATATTCTCTATTATCTCATATATTACTATTTTATCATTATAATATTTATATTTAGTTACATATTATCATTCACTATTATCTATTATCATTCATATCTCATATTACATATTATCTCATCTATATATTCATATTTATCTCATTATCTACTATATTTTAATTTTCATATTATATATTATATTATTATATATTACATATTGTCTATATTATTACATATTTATTTTATATTCATGTATTTATTCATTATATATCTATATTATTCAGTCATTTATATATTGTCTCATCATTTACCTATTATCTCATTCATGATCTATCTCATTATTGTCTATCATGTTCATTATATTATCTATATTCTATATCATTATTTCTCATATGTCTACTATATTTCTCATCATGTCTACTTATTTTAGTTTTACATATTATCTATTATATATATCATATATATCTATTAATATTATTTATTACTATCTATCTATTTATTATTATTATTATTATATTATATTATTATTATCATTATTATTATATTATTATTATTATTATTATTATATTATTATATCATATTTCTCAGTCATGTCACTATTTCTCAGTCATTACATATTATCTAGTCATTCCATATTATCTAGTCATTTATCATATCTATCATTCACTCATATTCATATCTACCATATTTCTAGTCATTCTCCATATTATTATATCACGTATGTTCATCATTTAATATTTCTAGTCATGTCTACCATTTTCTCATCATGTCACATATTCTCAGTCATGTCTACCAGTATGTCTATCATGTCTACCAGTATTATCTCAGTCATCTCCAGTATTTCTCATCATGCTACCAGTATTTCTCATCATCTCATATTCTCAGTCATCTACTCATATTTCTCAGTCATGTTCCAGTATTGTCTAGTCATGTCTCCATATTGTCTCAGTCATGTCTCCATATTTCTCATCATGTCTCATATTCATCATTACTACATATTTCTATATGCTACCATATTATCTAGTCATATCTCCATATTATTCAGTCATTCTACCATATTTCTAGTTCATTCTCCATATTTCTCATCATTCTACTCATATTATCTATATTTCATATTTCTCATCATTACATATTGTCTATCATGTCTACCATATTTCTAGTCATTCACCAGTATTATCTATCATGTTACATATTATCTATCATTTACATATGTCTGTCATGTTACAGTATCTAGTCATTCTACTCATATTGTCTGATGCTACCATATTTATCATATGTTTCATCTACCATATTAGTATCTATTATTTTAGATCTACTCTATTATTATTACATTATTGTCTATTATTCTATATATTTCTATCATGTCTACGTATTGATCTATTATCTACATATTTCTCAGTTATCATTATACTCATTATTGTCTCATTATGTTACTCATTATTTCTATCATTTCCATATTATCTATTCATGCTCATATTATCTCAGTTGTTCAGTATTATTGTTATTATTATTATCATCATTCATTATTATTTTTCATCTAGTGTATCTTACATATTATTAGTATTTTACTCATATTATTAGTATGTCTTAGTATTGTTAGTCATGTTATTATTGTTATCATTATTATTATTGTTAGTCATTCTCCAATTATTATTCATTTACATTATTATTATTATTACTATATTGTTATATGTCTCATATTGTCTCAGTCATGTCTACCAGTATTGTCTAGTCATGTCTACTCAATTATTGTCTAGTCATGTTACCATATTGTCTATATTACTATATTTCTAGTCATTTATATATTTCTCAGTCTTCTACCATATTGTCTATTATTTCTATTATTTCTAGTCATTATTATGTTCAGTCATGTCTACAGTATTGTTAGTCATTTACATATTATCTAGTCATGTCTACCATTATTGTCTAGTCATGTCTACCAGTATTGTCTCAGTCATGTCTACAGTATTGTCTCGTATGTCTCCATTATTTCTAGTATGTCACCATATTTCAGTCATGTCTACAATATTGTTAGTCATGTCTAATATTATCTCATGTTCATTATTGTCTATCATCTCATATTGTCTCAGTCATGTCTACATATTGTCTGAGTCATGCTCCAGTATTGTCTAGTCATGTCTCCAGTATTGTCTAGTCATGTCTACAGTATGTCTGTCATGTCTACCATTATTGTCTCAGTCATGTCTCTATATTGTCTCAGTCATGTCTACTCAGTATTGTCTAGTCATGTCTCCATATTGTCTATTCATGTCTACTCAGTATTGTCTCAGTCATGTCTACCAGTATTGTTCAGTCATGTCTACCATATTGTCTCAGTCATGTCTACAGTATTGTCTAGTTATGTCTCCAGTATTGTCATCATGTTCTATTGTCTATTATTCTACTCAGTATTGTCTCAGTCATGTCTACCAGTATTGTCTCAGGCATGTCTACCAGTATTGTCTCAGTCATGTCTACCAGTATTGTCTCAGTCATGTCTACCAGTATTGTCTGAGTCATGTCTACCAGTATTGTCTGAGTCATGTCTACCAGTATTGTCTCAGTCATGTCTACCAGTATTGTCTGAGTCATGTCTACCAGTATTGTATGAGTCATGTCTACCAGTATTGTCTGAGTCATGTCTACCAGTATTGTCTGAGTCATGTCTACCAGTATTTTCTGAGTCATGTCTACAAGTATTTTCTGAGTCATGTCTACCAGTATTTTCTGAGTCATGTCTACTAGTTTTGTCTGAGTCATGTCTAGCTGAGGTGACATGCAACAGACATCACCATGGCAACGCCGAGTATTGAGGACAGACGTGACCGCAACAGTGATCCATGGATAACAGTAGCACAACGGTAGTAACAACAGTAGCAACAACGGAAGCAACAACAGAAGCAGCAACGGTAGCAACAACAGTAGCAACAACGGAAGCAACAATAATAGCAACAACGGTAGCAACAACAGTAGCAACAACGATAGCAACAACGGTAGCAACAACAGTAACAACAACGGTAGCAGCAACTGAAGCAACAACAGTAGCAACAATGGTAGCAACAACAGAAGCAACAGCGGTAGCATCAACGGTAGCAGCAACTGTAGCAACAACGGTAGCAACAACGGTAGCAACAACAGTAGCAACAACGGTAGCAACAACGGTAGAAACAACAGTAGCAACAACGGTATCAACAACAGTAGCAACAACGGTAGCAGCAACAGTAGCAACAACGATAGCAACAACGGTACCAACAACGGTAGCAAAAGCAACAACAACAGGAACAACAATACCAACAGTAACAACAAGAGGAACAACAGTAGCAACAAGAGTAGCAGCAACAGTAACAACAACAATAACAACAAAAATAAAATAAACAGTAGCAACAACAGTAGCGACAACAGTACCGACAACAGTAACAACAAAATTAACATCAAGAGTAACAACAACAGTAACATCAACAGTAACAATAACAGTAACATCAACAGTAACAACAACAATAACATCAACAATAATATCAACAGTAACATCAACAGTAACAACAGTAACATCAACTGCAACAACAACAGTAACATCAACAGTAACAACAACAGTATCATCAACAGTAACATCAACAGTAACAACAGTAACATTAACAGTAACAAAAGTAACATCAACAGTAACAACAGTAACATCAACAGTAACAACAGTAATGTCAACAGTAACAACAACAGCAACATCAACAGTAACAACAACAGTAACATCAACAGTAAAATCAAAAGTAACAACAACAGTAGCATCAACAGTAACAACAACAGTAACTTCAACAGTAACAACAGTAACATCAACAGTAACAACAGTAACATCAACAATAACAACAACAGTAACAGCAACAGTAACATCAACAGTAACATCAACAGTAACAACAACATAAACAACAACAGTAACATCAACAGTAAAATCAACAGAAAAACAACAGTAACATCAACAGTAACATCAACAGTAACATCAACAGTAACAACAACAGTAACATCAACAGTAACATCAACAGTAACATCAACAGTAACAACAACAGTAACAACAACAGTAACATCAACAGTAACATCAACAGTAACAACAACAGTAACATCAACAGTAACAACAACAGTAACATCAACAATAATATCAACAGTAACAACAGCAACATCAACAGTAACAACAACAGTATCATCAACAGTAACATCAACAGTAACAAAAGTAACATCAACAGTAACAACAGTAACATCAACAGTAACAGCAGTAACATCAACAGTAACAACAACAGTAACATAAACAGTAACAACAACAGTAACATCAACAGTAAAATAAAAAGTAACAACAGTAGCATCAACAGTAACAACAACAGTAACAACAACAGTAACATCAACAGTAACAACAGTAACATCAACAGTAACAACAACAGTAACATCAGCAGTAACAACAACAGTAACATCAACAGTAACATCAACAGTAACATCAACAGTAACAACAACAGTAACAACAACAGTAACACTAACACATCACACTAACACATCACACTAACCACCACACTAACCACCACACTAACCACCACACTAACCACCACACTAACCATCACAATAACCATCACACTAACCACCACACTAACCATCACAATAACCATCACACTAACCACCAAACTAACCATCACACTAACCACCACACTACCCACCACACTAACCACCACACTAACCACCAAACTAACCATCACACTAACCATCACGCTAACCATCACACTAACAATCACACTAACTACCACACTAACCACCACACTAACCACCACACTAACCAACACACTAACTACCACACTAACCATCACACTAAACATCAAACTAACCACCACACTAACCACAACACTAACCATCACACTAACCACCACACTAACCATCACACTAACCATCACGCTAACCATCACACTAACAACCACACTGACCACCACACTAACCACCACACTAACCATCACACTAACCATCAAACTAACCACCACACTAACCATCACACTGACCATCAAACTAACCACCACACTAACCACCACACTAACCACCACACTAACCACCACACTAACCATCACACTATCAAACTAACCACCACATTAACCATCACACTAACAATCACAATAACCACCACACTAACCACCACACTAACCACCACACTAACCACTACACTAACCACCACACTAACCATCACACTAACCATCAAACTAACCACCACACTAACCACCACACTAACCATCACACTAACCATAACACTAACCATCACACTAACCATCACGCTAACCATCATACTAACAATCACACTAACCACCACACTAACCACCACACTAACCATCACACTAACCATCAAACTAACCAACACACTAACCACAACACTAACTATCACACTAACCACCACACTAACCATCACACTAATAATCACGCTAACCATCATACTAACAATCACACTGACCATCAAACTAACCACCACACTAACCACCACACTAACCATCACACTAACCACCACACTAACCATCACACTAACAATCACACTAACCACTACACTAACCACTACACTAACCACTACACTAACCACTACACTAACTACCACACTAACCACCACACTAACCATCACACTAACCATCAAACTAACCACCACACTAACCACCACACTAACCATCACACTAACCACCACACTAACCATCACACTAACCATCACGCTAACCATCATACTAACAATCATACTAACCACCACACTAACCACCACACTAACCATCACACTAACCATCAAACTAACCACCACACTAACCACCACACTATCACACTAACCACCACACTAACCATCACACTAATAATCACACTAACCATCACAATAACCATCAAACTAACCACCACACTAACCATCACACTAACCATCAAACTAACCACCACACTAACCACCACACTATCACACTAACCACCACACTAACCATCACACTAATAATCACACTAACCATCACAATAACCATCAAACTAACCACCACACTAACCACCACACTAACCACCACTGGCTGGTCCAGATAATGTTAATGGAATTTTTAAGTATTGACAATATAGACAGAGTGAGTGAGAGAGAGAGAGAGAGAGAGAGAGAGAGAGAGAGAGAGAGAGAGAGAGAGAGAGAGAGAGAGAGAGAGAGAGAGAGAGAGAGTGAAAGAGTGAGTGAGAGAGAGAGAGAGACATACAGACAGACAGACAGGCAGAGAGTGATAGTGAGAGAGAGAGAGGGAGAGTGAGAGAGAGATAGGGAGAGTGAGAAAGAGAGAGAGAGAAAGAGAATGAGAGTAAGAAAGAAAGAGGGAGAGGGAGAGAGAGAGTGGGAATGATAGAGTGAGAGTGATAGAGTGTGTGACAGATAGAAAGAGAGAGTGAAAGAGAGAGAGAGTGAGAGAGAGAAAGTAAGGGAGAGGGAGAGAGAGCGCGCGGGTTAATGGGACAGATTTATTTTAATTTTCCTAGCAGGTTCACTAAGCCAACAGGATCTCTATGCCAGCAAAAACACAAAACCAGCAAGGATTAACAAGCCAGCAGAATACAAAGCCAGTGAGACAGCTAACAGGTTTGCTAAGCCAGCAGGATCACTAAGAAAACAGGATCACTAAGCTAACCGGTTCACTAAGCCTACAGGTTCAATAAGCCAATAGGATCACTATGCCAACAGGATCACTAAGCCAACAGGTTCACTAAGCCAATAGGATCACTAAGCCAATAGAATCACTAAGCAAACAGGATCACTAAGCCAGCAGGATCACTAAGCTAACAGTATCACTAAGCCAATAGGATCACTAAGCCAACAGGTTCACTAAGCCAACAGGATTACTAACCCAACAGGATCACTAAGCCAGCAGGTTAACAAAGCCAACAGATTCACTAAGCCAGCAGGATCACTAAGCCAACAGGTTCACTAACCCTAAAGGTTCACTAAGCCAATAGAATCACTAAGCTAACAAGATCACTAAGCCAGCAAGATCACTAAGCTAACAGTATTACTAAGCCAAAAGGATAACTAAGCCAACATGTTCACTAAGCCAACAGTTTCACTAAGCCAACAGGATTACTAACCCAACAGGATCACTAAGCTAGCAGGTTAACAAAGCCAACAGGTTCACTAAGCCAGCAGGATAACTAAGCCAACAGGTTCACTAAGCCTAAAAGTTCACTAAGCCAACAGGTTCAATAAGCCAACAGGTTCACTAAGACAACAGGATCACTAAGCCAGCAGGATCACTAAGCCAACATGATCACTAAACCAACAGGTTCACTAAGCCAGCAGGATCACTAAACCAACAGGTTCACTAAGCCAACAGGGCCACTAAGCTAACAGGTTCACTAAGCCAGCAGGATCACTAAGCCAACAAGATCACTAAGCGAAAAGGTTCCCTAAGCCAACAGGATCATTAAGCCAGCAGGATCACTAAGCCAACAGGTTCAATAAGCCAACAGGTTCACTAAGACAACAGGATCACTAAGCCAGCAGGATCACTAAGCTAACAGGATCACTAAGCCAACAGGTTCCCTAAGCCAACAGGATCATTAATCCAACAGGATCACTAAACCAACAGGATCACTAAGCCATCCGGATCACTAAGTCAACAGGTTCACTAAGCCAACAGGATCACTAAGCCAACAGGTTCACTAAGCTAACAGGATCACTACGCCAACAGGTTCAATAAGCCAACAGGTTCACTAAGACAACAGGATCACAAAGCCAGCAGGATCACTAAGCCAACAGGATCACTAAGCCAACAGGTTCACTAAGCCAACAGGATCATTAATCCAACAGGTTCACTAAATCAGCAATATCACTAAGCCAGCAGGATCACTAAGCCAACAGGATCCCTAAACCAACAGGATCATTAAGCCAACAGGTTCACTAAGCCAATAGGTTCACTAAGCCAACAGGATCACTAAACAAACAGGCTCACTAAGCCAGCAGGATCACTAAGCCAACAGGATCACTAAACCAACAGGTTCACTAAGCCAACAGGATCACTAAGCCAGCAGGATCACTAAGCCAACAGGTTCACTAAGCCAACAGGTTCACTAAGCCAACAGGTTCACTAAGCAAGCAGGATCACTAATCCAACAGGATCACTAAGCCAACAGGATCACTAAGCCAACAGGATCACTAAGCCAACAGGTTCACTAAGCCAACAGGTTCACTAAGCCAACAGGTTCACTAAGCCACCAGGTTCACTAAGCAAACAGGTTCACTAAGCCAAGAGGATCACTAAGCCAACAGGATCACTAAGCCAACAGGTTCACTAAGTCAACAGGATCCCTAAGCCAACAGGATCACTAAACCAACAGGATCACTAAGCCAACAGGTTCACTAAGCCAGCAGGATCACTAAGGCAACAGGATCACTAAACCAACAGGATCACTAAGCCAACAGGTTCACTAAGCTAACAGGATCACTAAGCCAACAGGTTCACTAAGCCAACAGGATCACTAAGCCAACAGGATCACTAACCCAACAGGATCACTAAGCCAAAAGGTTCACTATGCCAACAGGATCACTATGCCAACACGTTCAGTATGCCAGGAGGATCACTAAGCCAACAGGTTCACTAAGCTAACAGGTTCACTAAGCCAACAGGATCACTAACCCAACAGGATCACTAAGCCAAAAGGTTCACTATGCCAACAGGATCACTAAGCCAACACGTTCAGTATGCCAGGAGGATCACTAAGCCAACAGGTTCACTAAGCCAACAGGTTCACTAAGCCAACAGCATCACTTAGCCAGCAGGATCACTAAGCCAGCAGGATCACTAAACCAACAGTTTCACTAAACCAACAGGATCACTAAGCCAGCAGGATCACTAAGTCAACAGGTTCAGTAAGCCAACAGGTTCACTAAGCCAACAGGTTCACTAAGCCAACAGGATCACTAACCTGGTGGTCTTCTAACCCAGTTCTGGGTTCATTATATAATCTGGGTTCACTATATAATCTGGGTTCACTATGTAATCTGGGTTCACTGTGACTGTAATCTGGGTTAATTTAGACTGAAATCTATAATAATTATAACTTAAATCTGGGTTCATTTACACTGAAATCTGTCGTCACTGTGATTGAAATCTGGACACGTGGTTAAGGACACCTGGACACGTGGTTAAGGACACCTGGACACGTGGTTAAGGACACCTGGACACGTGGTTAAGGACACCTGGACACGTGGTTAAGGACACCTGGACACGTGGTTAAGGACACCTGGACACGTGGTTAAGGACACGCTGGACACGGACGGTAATGTCCTATTTCCACGGCAGACAATGTGCGACTGTTATTGGCCGTGTGTGGGAGCTGGGAGGCCGTGTGTATGTGTACGTGTGTGTGTGTGCGTGTGTGTACGTGTGTGTGTGTGTGTGTGTGTGTGTGTGTATGTGTGTGTGTGTGTGCGTGTGCGTGTTTACCCTCACGGATGCAGTAGCGTGTTCGTGCGTCCGTATGCATACCCCGTATGCGTACCTCCATATATTCACGTACACTAAAGGATGTACATTGACGTGTGTACACCCACATGTACAGTAACGGAAGGATGTACACGCCTGTGTGTACATCCTCCCATATAACACAACCTCCATACAGCGAACACTCGATTATAAAAAAACCTACAAATCAATGACCTTCGTATTACAGTTAACTATCGATTTATTCTAATACATAAGCCAAGATTTCAAAAATTTCACTTTTTTTCAGAATGTTTTTTCACGTATTTCCTCCGTCGGAGGAGGAAGAAAATCTTTAAATAGGATTCGGGAAAAAAAAAATTCTCAGAAACGTAAACAAAAACCAGCTGATTTTTCCCGCGCAAAGACGCCATAATTTTTTTTCCCCTAACCAGCTGATTTTCCCGCGTTATTTCGATTATTTTTTTTCACGCTTTCCCGGACGCATTTTGGCTTTTGATCCATGGAAGTTTATCCTCCCTTTCCTCAGATCGAACCTAAATGCCGGACATTCCCTAGGTACTGCGTGACCTTGTGCGTTCATCTATGTGTTTAATGGGGTTTGAAGTCTATCTACTACACATGGGTCGTTATGAATATTTTAATCGCTAAAAGAGCGATTAATATTAACTGTCAGTGTACATATCCACAGATACATACACCTCTCAGTATTTATAATAAGATATAAACGTCTCAGTGTATATACACTGAGATATACACCTCAGTGTATATACACTGAGATATACACACCTCAGTGTATATACACTGAGATATACACCTCTTAATGTATATACACTAAGATATACACACCTCAGTGCATATACACTCATGTATATACACGTCTTAGTGTATATACAATGAGATATACACCTCTTATTGTATATACACTGTGATATACACTTCACAGGGTATATACACTGAGATATACACATCACAGTGTATATTCTGGTCACATTGGGATCTTATCAACATCGTTAGTTAAAATTACTGTTATTATTAATTCCTCAGATGGAAACTCTCATTCTCTCTCTCTCTCTCTCTCTCTCTCTCTCTCTCTCTCTCTCTCTCTCTCTCTCTCTCTCTCTCTCTCTCTCTCTCTCTCTCTCTCTCTCTCTTTACACAGGGCTTGACAAGGTTAGGTTAAGGCTTCCTAACTTTATTGACAAGCTAAGAGCTGTTACCTACATCAGCTCATTTGAAAGCATTTTTATTGTTATGAAACATACAAGTATGGAACAGGATGAAGTTGGAGCCATCTGTAGGCCAGCTGTGAGCCAGCTGTGGGCCAGCTGTGAGCGATCTGTGGTCCAGCTGTGAGCCATCTGTGGGCCAGCTGTGAGTCATCTGTGGGCCAGCTGTGAGCCATCTGTGGGCCAGTTGTGAGCCATCTGTGGGCTAGCATTTTCGTTGACATCATAATGGTGTACGAATGTGTTCCAGACTCGAGTCATCCTGGGGATAAATGATCTCAGATGAAGTGATGTTCTGGAGAAGGTTACAGCCAGAGTGAAGTTGCTGCTTTCTGCCCGTCTTGTGGTATAGTAGCTGTCTTCTCACTACCCGTCTTGTGGTATAGTAGCTGTCTTCTCACTGTCCTCGAAGTGCAGCCAAGTGTGGTACTTTGACAATGTTGGCCTTGTACATAACAGTAAGGCCACCCACATCCCTCCTGTGTTGAAGGCTCTGCTGAAATGACAGATCTATCCAGGATGGGTCTAGGCTAGAGATGAGACGTCTTGCTCTGTTCTCTACTCTGTCAAGCAGTCGCAGATGAGGGGGGAGCACGCAGGCAAACCAAGAAAGTGGAGCATACTCAAGGTGTGAGCGTACTTGTGCCTCATACAGAATCTTGCAACCCCTACTGTCAAGCAGATGCGAGATACAGCGAAGTGCTGCAAGCGTCCTGGCTGCTTTGTTTGCAAGATTTACAACGTGGTTCTTCATTGTCAGTTTGGAGTCAAATTTCACCCCAAGGATATCAACTTCTTTCCCAGGTTCCAACACTCTCCCATTCATACTTACTACTGCTCCAGCATTACCATCATGGTGCCTAGAGACCATCATCATATGTTTTCTCAGGTGTAAATGTTACCTGCCATAGGTTTCCTCAGGCTGATATAGCTCTTAGCTGGTGATTGATGTAGCTTAGAGCAGCTGGCATTTCTTCTCTTGGATAAGTAAATGTCAGAGTACAGTCGTCTGCATATGTATGGGATTCTGGGATGAGCTGAAGAAGGTCAGTGAAGTAGACATTCCATAACAATGGTCCCAGCACACTTCCCTGTGGAACACTTGCACCAATAGGATGTCTTGCTGATTCTGTTCCATTGAGAACTACACTGAAAGATCTACCATGAAGGTAATTACTGAGGAGACGTAGTGTAGAGCCTATCATTCCACGTGCAGCCTTCTTACTGTGCGGACGTGGTGCTCTGCCTCCTGGTGGCAAGTGGTAGCACTTATATTTTCCACAACATGGCGGAATCAAGCAGACGCCGTATCAACACTGTGTTTGGAGTTGGTGAAGGGGACATTGCAACCTGAAACGGTGTCTACGATGTTGCAACGAATCCTGCAGGATGTTTATCATATAGACATCGGAGACCTGTATGGAGTGGCGTTAAACGGAATGAGCAGAGTGTTTATCAAGTTGTCATCGACTCAGGAGTACGAGCACTTGGTTGACACTTATCACGATCGGGTCTATGCAGTTACCAGCGGTATGGAGGTACGACTGAGGGACGTTTCACGCACTTACACATGGATTAAAGTGCGTAACGTTCCATTTGAATCGGACTCTGTTGATTTGATGGACGTCTTCAAGGATTACAGTATCGTCCATGAAGCGAATGTTGGAAAATGGCGAGAGGGGCCCTTTGAGGGTCTCCTAGAAGGCTCTTACTCGCTGAAAATGACCATCAGGCGTCCTATCCCGTCGTATGTTGTACTACCGGACTTCAGGACACAAGTGTATGTTACGTATGCAGGGCAAAGTAGGACGTGTCGTACGTGTGCAACATATGATCATATGCCGGCGGAGTGTCTTCGGAGGGTACAACAGCGTGCAGTGACTCAGGTGGACAGTGATCTTCTGGGAGAGGCGGGTGCTGAGAAGTCAAAAGGAGGACCTGCTCATGGTGCGAAGAAATGGAGTGAAATTGTGGAGAATAGTATGGATACCTGTCGAACGCTACCTGTGGAGGCATTGGTGGATCAACCACAGGTGACAGTGGTGGAGGACATTCCAGAGGTGGTTAGCCCATGCCTGTCTTTGGGGGAACTGGGGCATCTGTTGGATGAGGCCTTGCCGGTGCTTAGTGAAGAAGGTAGCCCTGTGACTAA
>WNWK01034308.1:0-20521 GCA_009830355.1 Cherax destructor | reverse complement strand
TAAGGGTGAACACGGGAAGAAACTGGGGGGTTGAGAAGGGACACAGGAAGAAACTGGGGGGGGTTGAGTATGTTGTGAACACAGGAAAATAAATGGGGGGGTTGAGTTTTGGAGAAAGGGAAGTAAACTGGCAGGTTGAGAATGTTGTGACACTAGGAAGAAACTGTCGGGGTTGGGGTTTTTTAACATGGAAGAAGAAACTGGGGGGTTGAGTATGTTGTGAGACACTAGGAAAAACGGGGGGGTTGAAAAGGGGAACGGGGAAGTAAACGGCAGGGGTTGAGTATGTTGGGACACGGGAAGAAGTAAACCGGGGGTTGAGTATTTTTAGACACAGGAATAAAGGGGCAGGGTTGAGAATGTTGTGACACTGGAAAAAACGGGAGGGGGAGATGTTGTGAGACACTGGGAAAGGGTAAACCGGGGGTTGAGTATGTTGTGAGACACTGGAAGTAAACTGGTGGGGGAGAATGTTGTGACATGGAAAAATGGCAGGGTTAGTTTTTGGAGACACTGGGAAAAAGTAAACTGGCGGGTTGAGTATGGGGCCGGGAAAGAAACTGGCAGGGGTTGATTTGTTGTGAGACACTGGAAGAAACTGGCAGGGTTGAGGGTGAACGGGAAGTAAACTGGCAGGGGTTGAGTATTGGAGACACTAGGAAGTAAACTGGCAGGGTTGAGAATGTTGTGACACTAGGAAGAAACTGGCGGGGGTTGAGTATGTTGTGAAAAAAGGAAAATAAACTGGCAGGGTTGAGAATGTTGTGACACTGGGTAAACTGGCAGGGGTTGAGTATGTTGTAAAACACTAGGAAGAAAAAGGGCGGGTTGAGTATGTTGTAACACTAGGAATAAAGGCGGGGGTTGAGAATGTTGTGAGACACTAGGAAGTAAACTTCGGGGGTTAGTATGTTGTGAGACACTGGAAGAAGTAAACTGGCAGGGGTTGAGTATGTTGTGAGACACTAGGAAGTAAACTGGCAGGGGTTGAGAATGTTGTGACACTAGGAAGTAAACTGGCAGGGGTTGAGTATGTTGTGAGACACTAGGAAGAAGTAAACTGGCAGGGGTTGAGTATGTTGTGAGACACTAGGAAGTAAACTGGCAGGGGTTGAGAATGTTGTGACACTAGGAAGTAAACTGTCAGGGGTTGAGTATGTTGTGAGACACTAGGAAGAAGTAAACTGGCAGGGGTTGAGTATGTTGTGAGACACTAGGAAGTAAACTGGTAGGGGTTGAGAATGTTGTGACACTAGGAAGTAAACTGGCAGGGGTTGAGAATGTTGTGAGACACTAGGAAGTAAACTGGCAGGGGTTGAGTATGTTGTGAGACACTAGGAAGAAGTAAACTGGCAGGGGTTGAGTGTTGTGAGACACTAGGAAGTAAACTGGCAGGGGTTGAGTATGTTGTGAGAAACTAGGAAGAAGTAAACTGGCAGGGGTTGAGTATGTTGTGAGACACTTGGAAGAAGTAAACTGGCAGGGGTTGAGTGTGTTGTGAGACACTAGGAAGTAAACAGGCAAGGGTTGAGTATGTTGTGAGACACTAGGAAGAAGTAAACTGGCAGGGGTTGAGTATGTTGTGAGACATTAGGAAGTAAGCTGGCAGGGGTTGAGTATGTTGTGAGACACTAGGAAGTAAACTGGCAGGGGTTGAGTATGTTGTGAGACACTAGGAAGTAAACTGGCAGGGGTTGAGTATGTTGTGAGACACTAGGAAGTAAACTGGCAGGGGTTGAGTATGTTGTGAGACACTAGGAAGTAAACTGGCAGGGGTTGAGTATGTGAGACACTAGGAAGAAGTAAACTCGCTTATGAATTATTTTTCTAAGATTTTTAATGGAAAGTTGTATATTGGCCTATAGTTATTTACCTCAATTGGATCACCTTTGTAATAATATAATATAATAATATTTTTATTTACTACATGTACATGTACATGGCCCTAGCTGACATCAGTGACATACTACTATATAGAAAGCCGCTTGTTATGCTGAGCATTTCGGGCAAATTAGGTAAGTTTTTTTTGTCCCATGATGCGACCCACACCAGTCGACTAACACCTAGGTACCCATTTTAAACAAGCGTCCCTAATGTTTGCCAGCCGTACCGAAGGAGATTCGAACCCCGGGCCTCAGTATGTGAGCTGAGTGCATTAGCGCTCGAGCTTTGAGGATCATAAATGACGAAAGTAACAACTTATAAATAGCACAGACAAAATTATATTAGCAAGTTTATTTAGGCACAGGTACACATAAGTATAATTATCATACATTATGTAAATTACTTAGGATAGCCCCAAAAAGTTAGCCAAAGTGACTAACTTTCATTGGAAAGACGTACATATAGGTGGAAGGCAGGGAGGTTTTGAGTGGTGTGTTAGGGAATATCTAGGGAAAGTTCGTGCAGCGGTGCTGAGGTGGTGGGGGAAGGGGGGTGTTATATGGTTGGTGCTACCTTGGTGTGGGGGTGGGGGGGGTGTTATGGAGGGGAGTGATGGTAGAGGTTGAGTCAGTGCGAGTAGTGAAGTGTACGGGTGAAGTAGTGTCATGTGTAGTGCTCAGTGCTATGTGAATTCTACATTCAACATTCACAATTATGGAAAACAATTCACTTTGTGCTAGCCTCTTGAAATGGGTAGGTGTTTGAGGATTATTATATTTAAGTTAAGGTGACACTTACGTCACACTAGACACCATTACCTTCCATACTCTTATTCAACAGTTTTATTTTAGATAATATGAAAGGTCACATTTACAATAACATTAAACTGAATAAGTCATTGCAGTTGTGTTGTCTTTGATAGAAAAATATGTATGATGATCGTGTAATTATGTGGAACTTAACAACACTTAAGCAGGTTCCATGATACTGATTAAGTTTATTCAGGTATACACAAATACAGTTATATTATCATACATAGCAGCATATGTATAGACAACCTAGGATGAGAGGCTCTTGATTCAAGGAAATGGATTCAGCCTGAATATTCATTTATCCAGTCACTGTATGACCCCTACGGTCTTAGTGCTTCCCCATAAATTTAATAATTTCCTAAGTAATAATAATACTTTATTGAGACATTGTACAATTATATATGGTAGACATAGTTATACATAGTTATTACATAGTTATTACTTAGTTATTAATGAGATGTACATGCCAAAAGCCCCTAATATGCTGTGCATTGCGGGCATATATTGCGGGTATATATTTTTTTTTCATATACTTGAACAGCAGTTGTGTGAGTCTGAGTGAAGTTAATAAGTGTCTTGATGTTACCTGGACAATGTTACCTGGACAATGTTACCTGGACAATGTTACTAAGTTGACTGACGTCACTGCTCTGGTCTGTAACATTATTTAGCCTCATGTACATTTAAGTACAGTTATCATACATAGTAAATGTGTAAATTACCTAGGATAACCCTAAATTCAGACAAAGTGACTTATTTCCATTTCCAAGTGACTTATTCCATTTATATTACAAGGACCCCAATGGGAATAAGTTACTTTCACGTTTTTTAGTTTATTCTAGGTAACTGACACTGTTTATGATAATTGTACTTGTGTACCTGTGCCAAAATTAACTTATTTCCTTACCTGGAGAATGTTAATAAGTTGGCTAAGTCATTGAATGACTCTAAACTCTGAATTTCATTTATATCTTCAGAATAATATATTATATAAAGTAAGTTTATTTAGGTACAGGTACACATAAATAGTTACATAAATTATCACACATTGCAGCATGCTGTATGCGTACATTACCTAGGATAACCCCAATAAAGTCAGTAACTCGCTTCCATTGGGGTCCACTATATACTATAGGGTATATGATGGATCTCTATGTAAATGTATAAATTCATAAGCTACAGCCAGATAAATTCATTAAATTGTTGGTAAAATATTACTGTACAGTATTCGCAAAGCTGAAACTTGTGTCTTATAAGAATTATATATTAAGTACATAAGTTTATTTAGGTACAGGTCACATAAGTACAATTATCGTACCTAATAACGTGTAAATTACCTAGGATAGCCTTAAAAAAGTCAATGACTTAATTTCCATTCAGGTCCTAGGTTTTAATAATTTAATAATAATTTAATAATAATTTAAACAGTAAAATTTCATCATATTGTAATTTTGAAAATAATTTTTAACTAGAATAAACTCAATAAATTTCTCTAATATTAAGTACATAGTCTTTAAGGACTAGAATAAGCTGCCCCTAATGCCATGGCATGTCAGTGGCTCTCCTTGCACTCAATTTACATTGTAACTACCAATACCTATGTAATCAGCAATGAAATAAAATTTGTTTGTTTGTTAATGCATTTAATGTTGTGTATACATATTTAAAGTTTAGTTAATATATAAAGTGGATAAATGTATCATACATGTATACTTAACAGTTTATGATAGTTATTTGCCAGAGAACTGTATACCATTTTGTTATAGCTGTATTGCACAGTACAGTACCTCCAACACAAATAATAATAATATAATAATATTTTTATTTCGTTGCAAAGTTCCAAGTATACATAGTTATTGGTAGTTACAATTATAAAACTGTAATGCAAGGAGAGCCACTGGCATGCCATGGCATTAGGGGCAGCTTGTTCTAAAGATTTAGTCACTAAGTACTTTACATTACTAGAGAAAATTTATTGAGTTTATTCTAAAGTTGAAATTAATTTTGGGGTCAAAGGTTTATTCAAATTTAAGATTGTTGCTAATACTGCAGTTTCAATAAATATAACTAATTTACTAGAGAAATTATTGAGTTTTTCTAGTTATATATTTTATTTCAAATTACAAATGATGATACTATACTAATTAAAATAACAATACTAGAGAAATTTATTGAGTTTCTTCTAGTTATATATTTTATTTCAAATTAACAAAATGATGATACTATACTAATTAAAATGACAATATGATATGAAATTGCAACAAGTGTTAAGGAGGATGACAATATAAAACTGAGATTATCCTAAGTAAAATAACATAGTTATTTGCCAGAGAACTGTATACCATTTTGTTATAGCTGTATTGCACAATACAGCACCTCCAACATAAAGATATTAAAATTTTAATTCTTTTCAAAATTACACTGCAGTTAACCATACCTTAGATTATTAACATTCATAAGAGTGGGGGGTGAAGGAGTTTTAAACCCATAGAGGTTATACAGTACCTGGGAGAATGGTAGGTAATTAGGTTTGACATAAGGAATGAGAGATCAGGTATAATTTCTCAGATCATTGTCACTAATATAGGTGTAGATTAGCTTAAGTATTGGTTATTTCTTTGGCTATGATTGCTTACCACAACTCAGCAGAACTTGAACATTAGTTTACATGTTAAGATATGTAACTACAACTTATGTACATCATGGAATAAGTATTTGTTGTGCAAATTATTATTTTGGGAGTTATTAGCAAAAAATAATACGTAATTTTATTTGGGTTGTGCAGCACATCTCGCCCAATAAAGGCTTAGTATTCACTTGGGTCATGTGCCAGCTAAATACTGAGAAATTACCTTCATGAAGTGTACAGGGTATTACTTGAATTATTACATGTAAGTAATTTGGGTGAGGTAAGTGGGACTTAGTCACAGTAGGTCATAGGACTGTCACTCCTTCACCACTCTCACAAAAAACCCTGACCTGACATTAAATTAATAATTACAATATTAAACATTAATACCAATAATGGTATATTACCACATCATTTATATTGTAGCTGAATCACCCCACAATGCCTACCTAACAGAATCCTATTGGCCAGCGAGAAATCTAAATGAAAGGACTAATGGCATACATACTGGATGTGTTGCATGGTGATGGCTCATTATTTCCACTATCACCACCTTATTCTAGAGGTCCCACAAATTCTCTGTCCCTATTCTTCAACAGGGGACATTCCAGTACTTATTAATTATAGTCTGAGGCCTATCCATTCAATTATGGCCTTGATGACACCGGATTACTAGATGATTATGCAACAACCAGTGCTCACACATTAATTCACTATGGCATCTCCTCCCCTTATATCACTCTGCGGCCACTACACATTCTCCTTCACACAAAATTTCTTGAAAGGTCAAATCAGCATCACATTTTAATACACTATTATATTATTCATATATACACATGCTGAATTTAAGAAAATTAAAAAAAATAATTCTACAAATCCCATGGTGGAGGTAAGCTTAACTTGTGTTAAGATAAGATTTTTAACCCCAGAGGGTTAGCCACCCAGGATAACCTAAGAAAGTCAGTGTGTCATTGAGGGGGACTGTCTGATTTCCATTGGGATCCTCAATCTTGTCCCCAGGATGCGGCCCACACTAGTCAACTAACTCCCAGGTACCTACTTGCTTCCTAGGTGAGCTAAAAGTATAACAGTTCTTAACTACAACATCCAATCCTTAAGCAAACACTATGATGACCTCCTTGATTCTCTAAAGACACCCTTCACATGTATTGTTCTCACTGAAACCTGGCTTAAGCAGGATACAATAGATATCTACTCACTACCAGGATACACAGCAATCCACAACTGCAGACCACACCAAGTTGGGGGTGGTATTGCAATCTATTACTCTAATGAAATATCTTGTTATAACACCACTTGCTATAGTGATGAATATGGAGAACGTATTTTTTCTAATTTTACTGTAAAAAAGCCTTAAGACTCCTATAACAATCGGGGCCATTTACCGGATGCCTCATACAAACATCCCAAATTTTAGCGTTAAACTAAAGACGCTAATAACAAACAACCAAATGATCAAACACCACCTTATCTTACCCAGAGACTTCAACATCAACCTTGGGCTACCAGATGACCAGCCAGTAACTGATTTCATCAACACTATGAACAATGCACTTCTCATACCAACAATAACTAAATCAACCAGGCTGACCGAGACACGTGCAATCATAATCGACCATATATTGACCAACATCCTAGCGCCCCTTAAATCAGGGATAATAACAGACAGCACTACTGACCACTACCCCACCTTCCTCTTAACAAACATTAGTAAGCCAATACGTGTACACAAATAGAGCGAACTCTTCCACACAACAAATTACAGTCAGAGTCCCTCAAGGAAGTGTCCTGGGGCAACTCCTATTCCTCGTTTACATAAATGACCTACCGAATGCATCACAACTACTCAAACCCATTTTATTTGCAGATGACACAACATGTGTCTTCTCTCACCCAAATCCAGTTATACTGGCCAACACTGGTAATGCCGAATTACAGAAAATATCTACATGGATGACGACTAACAAGCTTACTCTCAATACTGACAAGACCTACTTCATACAGTTTGGAGGCAAAGCCACAAATGTTCCACTTAACATAACGCTCAATGGTTCACCCATCACAAGACTCAGAGGGAAAATTCCTAGGAATCCACCTTGACAGTAGCCTTAAATTCCAAACACACATACAACAAATTTCCAAGAAAATCTCAAAGACAGTAGGCATATTATCAAAGATATGCTATTATGTGCCACAATCAGCTCTCCTTTCACTATATCATTCACTTATCTACCCTTATCTCACCTATGGAATCTGTGCATGGGGATCAACAACATTAAATCACCTTACACCACATAACCCAGCAAAAGGCTGCAGTCAGAATGATAACAAATTCCCACTCTAGACAGCATACTCCACCAATATTCAAAACTCTAAAACTACTCACCGTAAAGAACATTCATACTTATTCTTGTGCCTACTACATATATAAAACTTTACACTCTAATATAAACCCTCCGCTCAAAATTCTCCTCACCAACTTTAATAGGACCCATGACCACAACACAAGACAGATCACTTTTTGATATACCCCGAGTTCATATCAACCTATGTAAAAATTCTATGCACATAAAGGGCCCCAGAATCTGGAATTCATTACCAGTAAATATTAATAATAATAATAATAATATTTTTATTTCAATGCATGATACAAGTGTACATTGTTATTGGTAGTTACAATTATAAAACTGTATTGCATGCCACTGGCATGCCATGGCATTAGGGGCAGCTTATTCTAAAGACTTATTCACTAAAGACTTAATGCTAGAGAAATTGATTGGGTTTATTCTAGTTCTGTATTTAATATTTCAATCTGATTATTCATACAATAAAAAGACAATACAAGAGAAATTGGTTGAGTTTAGTCTAGTTGTATATTTTAATTCAAGTTACAATATGTTGATGCTATACTAGTATAATAACAATACTAGAAAATTTATTGAGTTTCTTCTAGTTATATATTTTATTTCAATTTAACAAAATGATGATACTATAATATTTTAAATGAACAATATGATGATATGATATTGCAACAAGTGTTAAGGAGGATGACATATAAAATTGAGATTATCTTGAGTAAAATAACATTGGGTTTGAAAGTTTGTTACAGTATGAGTATTTAGTATAGTGTGAGTAGGTGATTTTTGAGAAGTCTTGAATTGATTTTCTGACAAGGTTAACTTAATACAGTGGACCCTCGGTTAACGAAAAAACTTAATCCCAGAAGCCTGCTCAAGTGCCATTACCGAACGAATTTACGTCCTTAAGAAATAATGTCACGTAGGTTAGTCTATTTCAGACCCCCAAAAATACACTTCTACATGCACTTACAATATTATACTTACATAATTTTACTATTTCCGGGGTATTCGTTAACCGAGGGTCCACTGTATTTACTGGTAATGAATTCCAGATTCTGGGGTCCTTTATGTGCATAGAATTTTTACATTGGTTAGTATGGACTCGGGGTATGTCAAATAGTGATCTGTGTCTTGTGTCATGGTCGTGGGACCTATTAAAGTTGTTGAGGAGAATTTTGAGCGGAGGGTTGATATTAGCATGTAGAGTCTGAAAATCAATTTAAGGCTCTACTCAAAAACCACCTACTCACCCAAAACTAAATAATCATACTATAAACTACTTTCAAAAATGCTCAATATTACTTTCCTGTAAGATAATTTCAATTTTTAATATGTTACCCCCTACTCACCCAAAACTAAATACAGTGGTACCCCGACTTACGATATTTTTTCATTCCAGAATGCTGTTCAAGTGCCATTACCAAACGAATTTATCTCCATAAGAAATGATGTAAAATAGACTAGTCCTTTTAGACCCCCAAAATTACACTTACAAAAGCATTTAAAAAAATCAACTTGCATAAAAGGGTGTGTTTGGGGACCATCGTAAGTCTGGGTACCACTGTACTCCTACTATAAGTTACTGTCAAAAATGCTCAATGTTATTTTCCTTAAGATAATCTCAATTTCATATTACCAATCTCCTAAACACTTGTTACAATCTAATATCATCATATAATAATTTTAACAGTATAATATCATCATATTGTAATTTGAAAACAAATTTTAACTAGAATAAACTCAATAAATTTCTCTAATATTATGTACATAGTCTATAAGTCACTAGATTAAGCTGCCCCTAATGCCATGGCATGTCAGTGGCTCTCCTTGCACTCAGTTTATATTGTAACTACCAATACCTATGTAATCTGCAATGAGATAAAATTTACTTTACTACTTTACTAAACCACCACTAGAATACAACAAAGTTTCATTTAGACTCCATGACGAGGCCTCAATTAGGAACTTCACAGCAGAGCTAGAGACGGTTGACTGGGCTACAGAATTCTCCAATGCCAATGGTATTGATGATTGGACAGACATATTTCTTAATAAATTACTTAGACTATACAACAAACATTGTCCTATAAAAACGAAACATTACGAATAAACGGCTAGGTTGCCCATGGCTAACTAACAGCTTACTAAGATCCATTAACAAGAAGCATCAGTATGAAAAGCAATATAGACAGGGCTTCATACACAAAGATATAATAATAATAATAATAATAATTTTTATTTGGACATGATACAAAGAATTACATTTGGTTATTGAGATTACATGAGGTGTACATGCCAAAAGCCCCTAGTATGCAGGGCATTTTGGGCAGACTTAAAATTAACTTAAAACTAGATTGTAAGAATTTTTGTAGATAGTATACACTGAGTAAAGGTGAGTATTTAAGCTATGAAATTTGAACATAGTTTTGTACTTTTGTCTACATTATAAAATTAATTAAATAAGATTAAACAAATTAAAGCAATAATAATAATAAAATAATAAAAAGTTATGGTTGATAATTTATAAAATAAGTAAAGTTGCATATCTAAGTTTTAAAGTTTGAATATAAGTTGAACATATCAATTAATTGTAGCAATTTATTGCAGCAATGCAACTAATTGAGTGAGATAACAATTTAAAACAATTAATTGCATTGCAGTTAGTTTACGTGGTCATTATAATGTAAGTGTTGTGGGAATAATTAGCTAAGTAAGTATTATTTATAACAGGTTTTACATTCATTCATTCGTTCATTCATACATTACATTGACTTTAAAGTCAGGTTTTACGTTAAGTGATTATTCTACTTTGCTGGGAATGGTTGATATGGAGCAATTATCTTTGGGTGAGAAGGTGGTTTTTTAGCATCGTTTTGAATTGGGGTACAGGTAGGGTTTCTTTGGCAATGACAGGTAATGAATTCCAAATTTTCGTGCCTTTTATGTGCATTGAGTTTTTACATAGTGTTAGGTGGACACGGGTAACATCGAGGAGTGATCTGTGTCAAGTGTTATGGTCATGTGTCCTGTTAAAATTAGTAAGGAGAAGTTTGAGTGGTGGGTTAATATCTGCATAGAGTGTTCTATGTATGTAATAGGCACAGTAAAAAGTATGGATGTCTTGTATGGTGAGTAAGTTTAGGTTTTTGAATATTGGTGGAGTATGTTGCCTGGAGTGAGAATTTGTTATCATTCTAACTGCTGCCTTTTGTTGTGTTATTAGTGGTCTGAGATGAGTTATTGATGTAGAGCCCCATGCGCAGATTCCATAGGTGAGGTAGGGGTAAATGAGCGAGTGATATAGGGTAAGGAGAGCTGGTTGTGGAACATAGTACCGTATCTTGGATAGTATTCCCACGGTCTTTGAGACTTTCTTGGAGATTTGTTGTATGTGTGTGAGAAATTTGAGGCCACTGTCAAGATGTATTCCTAAGAATTTTCCCTCTGTGAGTTTTGCGATAGGGGACCCGTTTATCATTATGTTAAGTGGTGCGTTTGCAGCTCTGTTCCCAAACTGGATAAAATAGGTTTTATCAATATTGAGAGTAAGTTTGTTGGTCATCATCCAGGTAGATATTTTCTGCAATTCAGTATTTGCAGTGTTGGATAGTGTGTCTGGGCTTGGGTGAGAGATAACGTATGTAGTGTCATCTGCAAAAAGTATGGGTTTGAGTAGTTGAGATGCATTTGGTAGGTCGTTAATGTAAATGAGAAAGAGTAGTGGGGTTCTCAGGGTCCACGAATTTAAAAAAAAAAAAAATTCTTATGAAATGATAGTTTTTTTTTCTAAATCTAATAGGCTAAAAAATACATTTTTGCGATCAATACTCACCGAGATATAGAGGATTGAAGTTCACGAAAAATGAACTGCTGCCGGCAATATCAGTGACTGCCGGTTGGCCAGTAATTTTCTTTTTTCTTTCTTGAAGTTGTTTTCTTATCGATTTTAATTTTTTTTTTTTTCCAAATAACTTTTATGGCCTGTGAGACAAATACAGTGGTACCTCGACTTACGATATTTTTTCATTCCAGAATGCTGTTCAAGTGCCATTACCAAACGAATTTATCTCCTTAAGAAATAATGTAAAATAGACTAGTCTGTTTAGACCCCTAAAAGTACACTTACAAAAGCATTTAAAAAAATAAACTTACATAAAAGGGTGTGTTTGGGGACCATCGTAAGTCGAGGTACCACTGTATAAGTGCTGTTTTTCAAATATTCACTCGCTTAGTATTACACAATAATTACATAAAGTTTCTTATCACTATTTTGTTTACACAACTTATTTACAGTTATTCACAATAACAAATATTGTTTATTTTCATTGTTCAATCATGTATATACATATATATAGTCACTGGACATGTTTCTAGAAGTTCTGCAGCCTGTGGAAGTCTCTGAAACATGGTTCCATACACAGTGGTGTTTTACATTCCACACACATAAAACAAGTGTCTTTGCGTTGTTGTGGGCGTTTTTGTATGTGCACAGACAAAACACCACCTCTAAGCCTTTTTCTTGCAAGCAGTAGCAGGCAGTTTTGTTAGCCCTTTGACTGTTTCGGTCGTATATATACGCCTTACGAGCCACTGTTTCAGACGTATCAATACGCCTAAATTCTAGCGGCTTCAAATCAAACGGGAGAAAGCTGGTAGGCCCACATATGAGAGAATGGGTCTGTGTGGTCAGTGTGTGCAGTATAAAAAAAATCCTGCAGCACGTAGTACATAATGAGAGAAAAAAAACTCCGACCATTTTTTTGGATTAAAACGCAGACTTTGAGGTGTATTTTCGTATAGTATTTATGGTTGCATTCTCTTTTTTATGGTCTCATTTGATAGACTTGACAACATAATACAGAAATAAAGATGATTGTGATTAGTTTTATGATGAAAACGACCTTGAAATTGAGCTCAAAGTAGGAGAAATGTTCGATTTTTGCAAATGTTCGAGAGTAAACAAATCACGCCACGCGTCCAATAAACATCAATTGGTGAGTCTAATATTCTTTCACAAGTGCACTAATATTATTTATACCATTTTTACAATAATGCAATAGTCTGCATAACGGTAAATCTTCTATTTTTTAAGTGAATAAAAAATTGAAATAGAAACCAAAAGTAATATAAGAGGGGCCTAAAGACGTGACTAATGAACAGATAACATCTTATTTTAGTGCCAGGAATGTCTGCATTGTTTATTCTGGACCCTATTTTGAAACTGACAACTTTTTTATTTTGCATGAAATTGGCCAAATTGCCAATTTCTGATCACTTTATTGGGTAGTTGAAATCGATAAATTGGTGGTTTCTTGTACTCAATCGATAGAATAAATGGAGTTCTAAATAAATATCTATGAGTTTGGTCAACTGGAACAATGGAATTTACCGAAAATAGGGCTCAAAATCGGCGAAATTGCCGATGCGTATATACAGTGGACCCCCGAGTTTCGTAAAAACTTCACTCCTGAAGTCTGCTCAAGTGCCATTACCGAACGAATTTACCCCCTTAAGGAAAAATGTCACGTAGGTTAGTCTATTTCAGACCCCCAAAAATACTTTTCCACAAGCACTTACAATATTATACTTACATAAATGTACGATTTCCGGGGTTTACGAAACTCGGGGGTCCACTGTACAGTCATCCCTCGGTTTTCGTGTTTAATCCGTTCCTGAGGGAGGCACTAAAACTGAAACACACGAAAACTGAAACCATTTTCCCCATTTGAAATAATTTAAATTCAATTAATCCGTTCCAGAAACCCACAAGTTTGGAAAAAAAAAATTTGGCGGGCCTTAAAGATAGATTTACATGCACAAATGAATGAACTGAATGTGGCACTTACATTTATTGAAGACTGATGTTGCTGGATGGGAGAGAGGGAAGAGACCCTAATTTTTGTAAGGGAAATCCCCTTCCATAAGGACTCTAGGTACCAAGTCCTTATCCGGGGTCACTTCCCTGCATGCCTGCTACACTCCCTCCCTGCCTGCTACACTCCCTCCCTGCCTGCTACACTCCCTCCCTGCCTGCTACACTCCCTGCATACATGCTACACTCCCTGCATACATGCTACACTCCCTGCATATCTGCTACACTCCCTGCATACCTGTTACACTCCCTGCATGCATGCTACACTCCCTGCATACCTGTTACACTCCCTGCATACCTGTTACACTCCCTGCATACCTGTTACACTCCCTGCATACATGCTACACTCCCTGCATACCTGTTACACTCCCTGCATACCTGTACACTCCCTGCATACATGCTACACTCCCTGCATACCTGTTACACTCCTGCATACATGCTACACTCCCTGCATACATGCTACACTCCCTGCATACCTGTACACTCCCTGCATCTGCTACACTCCCTGCATGCATGCTACACTCCCTGCATGCCTGCTACACTCCCTGCATGCCTGCTACACTCCCTGCATGCCTGCTACACTCCTGCATGCCTGCTACACTCCCTGCATGCCTGCTACACTCCCTGCATGCCTGCTACACTCCCTGCATGCCTGCTACACTCCCTGCATGCCTGCTACACTCCCTGCATGCCTGCTACACTCCCTGCATGCCTGCTACACTCCCTGCATGCCTGCTACACTCCCTGCATGCCTGCTACACTCCCTGCATGCCTGCTACACTCCCTGCATGCCTGCTACACTCCCTGCATGCCTGCTACACTCCCTGCATACCTGTTACACTCCCTGCATACCTGTTACACTCCCTGCATACCTGTTACACTCCCTGCATACCTGTTACACTCCCTGCATACCTGTTACACTCCCTGCATACATGCTACACTCCCTGCATACATGCTACACTCCCTGCATACCTGTTACACTCCCTGCATACATGCTACACTCCCTTCATACATGCTACACTCCCTTCATACCTGTTACACTCCCTTCATACCTGTTACACTCCCTTCATACCTGTTACACTCTCTGCATACCTGTTACACTCTCTGCATACCTGTTACACTCTCTGCATACCTGTTACACTCTCTGCATACCTGTTACACTCTCTGCATACCTGTTACACTCTCTGCATACCTGTTACACTCCCTGCATACCTGCAACACTCCCTGCATGCATGCTACGCTCCCTGCATGCCTGCTACACTCTTAAACGCCATCGTGTTTCTCACTTTTACTATCATATTTTTCTATTATTTCTTTCTTCATTTCTACAGTGTTCCTCACTTTCTTTACCAAAGAAGTGGCACTAGGAGCTTTCTTTGGGCCCATCGTAGCTTATTTAGTAGTCACACACAATAATCAAGGCCCAAAAACAATGAATTGTTAATAAATGTTTTGTATAAACTCCTGGGGTGATGTTCACTCAAGCGTAAACAATGCTAGACTGCGTGGCAATGTGCGTGGGAGGTGCGTGGGTGGTGGCCTACGGCCTTTGTATGTGCGCGGCACTGGTGGACAGGTTCCGGACCGAGCACGAAAACGGAGGGAACACACGAAAACAGAGGGCAATTTTCCACGAAAAAACTACACGAAAACTGAAATACACGAAAACAGAGATACACGAAAACGGAGGGATGACTGTATTGGTGAGATCACTAACTTCGCGAGAGCGTAATTCCGTGAGTTTTTCATCAAATTTCAAACTTTTGGTGTCTTTACCATCGGGAAACGATTCTCTATCATTTCATAAGGAAAAATAATTTATTTATTTTTTTTTAAATTTTGCGACAACAGGAGAGCACTCGGGATTGAGGGTTGCGACAGTCAAAGGGTTAGGAAGTGTTCACCACCAGGCCTCAGATGAGAGGGTAGGTGTTGATAACCTGGTGTTGGGCGGGTTTCTATTGCAGGTGTTGCTCCTTTGTACTTGAATATTATTTGGCTGATGACAGACAAACAAAATTCGCCATATGGTGGTTTGTTTGTGGTCTTCAACTTATAAATATTATAAGCATTGAGCATGGTAATGTCCAGAATGTGAAAAAAGAGTTTTATGTACCACTTGTAATTCTTGCGAACACAATCAGCAAACCCAATTTGCATGTCACATTTGTCCACTAAGCGCATATTGAGCGTGTAATCCATCACAGCTGCAGGTTTTAGAATGGGTTCATTGGCTCTCTATGCAGCCTGCCAGTGTCTGTCATTTCGTTAGGGTGAATTGATGACAACAGTGTGACATCTCGTTTGTCATGCCACCGAAATGCCATGATGTCATTGGCAGCAAACACCTGCACCTCACCTCTACGAGTGCCAGCATTGAACCTAGGCATATGCTTACGATTTGCACGCACTGTACCGCACACATCTGTCAAGTTCACTCGCAAAAAATCACTGAGGGAGGGGCTTGTGTACCAGTTATCAGTATATAATATATGCCCCTTACCAAGATATGGTTCCATCATTGTTCTAACCACATCACCAGAGATACCCAGTAACTTCCTGGTATCTTCCAATGTATTACTTCCAGTGTACACAATAATATCCAATACAATACCACTGTAGCAATCACAAAGCACAAACAACTTTATACCAAAGCGTTTCCTCTTGCTTGGTATATACTGCTTGAACGACAGTCTACCTTTGAACAAAATCAGTGACTCGTCAATAACAAGCTTCCTGAAGGGATAAAAATGCATATTGAATTTCTCTTTCAGATACAGAAACACATTCCTAATCTTATATAACCTGTCGTTTCTGTCAGGCCTGGTTTTGTCTGAAAAGTGGAGCATCCGTAACAGTAGCACAAATCGATTCACTGATATTATACTGTCACTGAAACCTGGTGTTGCAATCAGGCGGTCTGTCGACCAGTATGATTTGACACTGGCATAAGCATTATTGTGGCAAAGAACAAGTACATCTCAGTCACAGTTGCCTCTTTCCACCTGTTGAGGCGTGATGTTGGTGAAAGTATTGTTTGCCATGGTGTACTCGTAGTATCTGTTGCTTTCCCTGACAATTTCCATCAAGGGATCGTCAAAAAATAACTCTAGACATTCCAGTTCACTGGCATTGTTCCCAAGTGGACAAGATGGGCGTATTCCACTTGGACTTTCATCAAACTGATGGGGATTGGGAATAAAATTGTCAGCGTCCTGCCAATCCCAGGTGCGGTCTGCTGGTGGGTACTGGATATTTACAGGTTGTTGTGGGGTTGTGGAGGTTGTGGTTGTGGGGGTTGGTGTGTGGGCGAGGATGGCCGCTGAGCTGACTCAGCGGCATCGGTGCCACCATGGTCCACTGCTGGTGCCTCGCGCCTGGCACCACCACCACCACTACCAGATGCATGCACATTTCTCATTCCAATTGCAACACTATCGTCTTCATTTTCACTATCACTTCCTGTTGTACGCCCACGAGATGTACTCCGAGATATACTCCTTCCCCTTGGAACAGCATATGGCACGCTACCAGAGCGCATATACCGTCGTATATACTGACGCTTCACTGGAGAATATTCTGCTCCACTCTCGCTACTGGAACTGTTTTGAAGAGCTTGGAGTTCATATTCACTATCATCACCATTGCTCACATCAGAGTCTGGGATATGAGTAAATAACAGTTTCCTCTTTCGTCCTGGAACAATTGAGCGTGAACAAGCTGCCACAACACCGGAGGTGGACGGCTGAGGGTCGTCTGGGTTTTCCTCAATATTACCAGTATTATGGTCATTAGTTTTGGTCACAACCTCCTCAAAACAGTTAAAAATAGGAGAGGAGAGTTATTAAATGGAGAGTTAGAGGTATCGGGAAGATGGAGAGAATATTTTGAGGATTTGTTAAATGTTGATGAAGACAGGGAAGCTGTGATTTCGTGTGTAGGGCAAGGAGGAATAACATCTTGTAGGAGTGTGGAAGAGCCAGTTGTGGGTGTAGGGGAAGTTCGTGAGGCAGTGGGTAGAATGAAAGGGGGTAAGGCAGCTTGGATTGATGGGATAAAGATAGAAATGTTAAAAGCAGGTGGGGATATAATTTTGGAGTGGTTGGTGCTATTATTTAATAAATGTATGGAAGAGGGTAAGGTACCTAGGGATTGGCAGAGAGCGTGTATTGTTCCTTTGTATAAAGGCAAAGGGGACAAAAGAGAGTGCAAAAATTATAGGGGAATAAGTCTGTCGAGTGTACCTGGTAAAGTGTATGGTAGAGTTATTATTGAAAGAATTAAGAGTAAAACAGAAAGCAGGATAGCAGATGAACAAGGGGCTTTAGGAAAGGTAGGGGTGTGTAGACCAAGTGTTTACATTGAAACATATAGGTGAACAGTATTTGGATAAGGGTAAAGATGTTTTGTGGCATTTATGGATTTGGAAAAGGCGTATGATAGGGTAGATAGGGGGCAATGTGGCAGATGTTGCAGGTGTATGGAATAGGAGGAAGGTTACTGAAAGCAGTGAAGAGTTTTTATGAGGATAGTGAGGCTCAGGTTAGAGTGTGTAGGAGGAAGGGGACTATTTCCCAGTAAAAGTGGGCCTTAGACAAGGATGTGTGATGTCACCGTGGTGGTTCAATATATTTATAGATGGGGTTGTAAGAGAAGTGAATGCGAGGGTCTTGGCAAGAGGTGTTGGGCTAAAAGATAAAGAAGCAAATACAAAGTGGGAGTTGTCACAGTTGCTTTTTGCTGATGACACTGTGCTTTGGGAGATTCTGAAGAGAAGCTGCAGAGGTTGGTGGATGAATTTGGTAGGGTGTGTAAAAGAAGAAAATTGAAAGTGAATATAGGAAAGAGTAAGGTGATGAGGATAACAAAAGAATAGGTGACGAAAGATTGGATATCAGATTGGAGGAGAGAGTATGGAGGAGGTGAATGTATTCAGATATTTGGGAGTGGACATGTCGGTGGATGGGTCTATGAAGGATGAGGTGAATCATAGAATTGATGAGGGAAAAGGGTGAGTGGAGCACTTCGGAGTCTGTGGAGACAAAGAACCTTGTCCATGGAAGTAAAGAGGGAATGTATGAGAGTATAGTTATACCAACGCTCTTATATGGGTGTGAAGCATGGGTGATGAATGTTGCAACGAGGAGAAGGCTGGAGGCAGTGGAGATGTCATGTCTGAGGTCAATGTGTGGTGTGAATATAATGCAGAGAATTCGGAGTTTGGAATTAGGAGGAGGTGCGGATTACCAAAACGATTGTCCAGAGAGCTGAGGAGGGTTGTTGAGGTGGTTTGGACATGTAGAGAGAATGGAACGAGACAGAGTGACTTCGAGAGTGTATAAATCTGTAGTGGAGGGAAGGCGGGGTAGGGGTCGGCCTAGGAAAGGTTGGAGGGAGGGGTAAAGGAAGTTTTGTGTGCGAGGGCTTGGATTTCCAGCAAGCATGTGTGAGCGTATTTGATAGGAGTGAATGGAGGCATATGGTTTTTTAATACTTGACGTGCTGTTGGAGTGTGAGCAAAGTAACATTTATGAAGGGATTCAGGGAAACCGGCAGGCCGGACTTGAGTTCTGGAGATGGGAAGTACAGTGCCGGCACTCTGAAGGAGGAGTGTAAATGTTGCAGTTTTATAACTGTAGTGTAAAGCACCCTTCTGGCAAGACAGTGATGGAGTGAATGATGATGAAAGTTTTTCTTTTCGGGCCACCCTGCCTTGGTGGGAATCGGCCGCTGTGTTAATAATAAAAAAAAAAAAAAAACTCCTGAAAACCTTGAAACTCATCATCACTCACACTCCCATCGGTGTTAGAACTGTCACTGGGGAACAAAAGTGTTCCAATTTGCCGAGAGTGAGGAGTTTCTTACCGCCAGGCATGGTGATCAGGGTGTACTAACATGGCGTTCCCACAATGCACCACTGGGTCCCTGATTTTTTTCCTACTGAGCACACTGACCACGCAGACCCATTCTCTCACCACTAGGCCTACCAGCCATTTCGCGCTTAATTTGAAGGCGCTAGAATTTATGCGTACTAGCACCTAAAGTCGGTACCTGACCAGCCAGGCTGTGGTTCGTACGTTGGACTGCATGCGGCCAGCAGTAACAGCCTGGTTGATCAGGCTCTGGTCCAACATGAGGCCTGGTCACAGACCGGGCCGCGGGGGCGTTGACCCCTGGAATTCTCTCCGGGTAAACTCCAGGTACATCAACCACAGCGCGTAAAACGTACTTGTACGACCATAACCCCGAAAGGGTTACACTATTCATCAGTTCACACCAAACTAATAAAAAAAGCCAAACAATTGTACTACTCCAGCAGATTCACTGAAACAAGAGGAGATATAAAAAAGACCTGGAAAACACTCATAGATTCTGGGCACCCACAAACTGAAAAAAACTAGGGATATTGTCCTAACTAAACCAAACAAAACACCACTACAGCCTATTGATACAGTAAACAATATAAATGACTTCTTCTCAACCATAGGATCAAATCTTGCCAGTAAAATCCCAGGTACCAACACCCGAGCAAGTGATTACCTAGATGGGAATTTCCCAACCTCCTCCTATCTTGCACCTACTGAGCCCACTGAAGTCACCATGATAATCAAGTCACTTAAAAATAAATCAGGGAATCTGTCTCAAGTCCCACCAGTATTATACAAGCGAGCCACCCATGTCCTTTCACATGCTATTTCATTACTTTTTAACAAATCACTAGAAACTAGCACTTTCCCGACACTACTCAAAACAGCTAGGGTTACACCAATACACAAAGGCGGTGACCCCACAGTCGTAAACAACTATAGACCAATATCAAACTTACTGTTGCTATCCAAAATCTTTGAGAAACTTGTGCACAAGAGATTATACTCGTTTATTACAACACAAAGCATACTCAACCCCTGCCAATTTGGCTTCAGAAAAAATAAAAGCACTAACG
>WNWK01034307.1:0-20522 GCA_009830355.1 Cherax destructor | reverse complement strand
AAAAAAAAAGAATGGTACACTCTGAAACTCAAGGTAAATTTTGGATACAAGTGAATTAATTGCTGGGGTGTACACAGAACAAAAGCAGAGATAACTGGCAAGAAAATTGCATGAAAATGACTGAACTGTAACAAGTAGGAATTAACAAAAGTTTGCAAATTAAAATGAAAACTGGGTATTACATACAATTTACTGCAGTGCAAGCTTGCTCACACACAGCAAAATGTTGCAGGTGCTGGCAGTTGCAATTAGGTATGGCAAAGAAAAATATGAATTCACTTGCAGCAAGGTAAGGTGGCAAAACAATTAATAAAATCAGCCTTCAATGGAATAAAAACAGTCACAAAAATTTACTGTATCAAGAAGTACTGAATTTCACATAAAAAAAAAGACAATGAGTAAAATGCCAAAATGATGAAAATCAATAATAATAGGGGCAAAAAGTTACAGGTGGCAAAATGAGTATACACTGACACAAGAAAAAAAAAATTGCTAAGTAAATTCTGGTGAAAAAGTATGGAATTTCACAGGTAATTATTGCAATAATGGCAAATAAGCAGGTTCCTGAAAATTCAATAACAGGAACTGATAAATCACTCAATGACAAGGCATAAACATTAACAGAATGCAAAACACAGGTGAATGTGCCTAAACAAAAATATGGCAAAGAAATAATATGGAGAAAAAAAATTAAATTGAGACACTGGAGAAAATGTAAGTGTCTAGTCACAAGTTGTTGAATTCAAGCAGAATAAAACTGACACTGGCAAGTATTAAAATAACACTTTGAACACACTAACACATCAGAACTGTGCAGGGTTGTCAACAATTTGTGGCTAGCTTGCAGATGCAACAATCAAAATAATAGCACCGACTCCTACGCTAGCTACGCTAATTGTTTGCTTGCAGAAATGGGGATTAATGCGCACACATTGTATAGTTAGTAAATAATGGAGTAAGGGTGGACAACACCATGTAAATATGTAAAATTTATTCTTAGAGGGTACCCGTAGTATAATGAATTCCATGGAAATAATGTTATTGTGAGGATGGTACAGCGCTCATGGATGTGCAGTCAAGTTGACGTCTGGCCCTGTGGACAACCTGTATATAGAAGACTCTAGTTCCTGTGTCAGCATTGGCTTGTTCTGTCCTCTGTCCAGCTGTACGGGCAGGCCGATTTTCTCTTCCCCGACTCACGTAGGGGGAGAGTTTTTTTTCGGCCTGCATCGGCAATTTCCTGTTGTAAATGTCAGGTGACCGGAAGCCAGTTTCCCCTGGGTAACCTTGCTTGCTTGTTTACACCTTCGTGCCCGCCAGTATTGTCGTGTCGAGACGACACGCGGTAGGTGGCCGAGCGGATGTAAACAGCCTACCCAGAGGCTGTTTCAAACTGCGCGGCACTATGGTGCTGCCCTCTATAGGCCTATCAAGGTAGGGCTGGTCAGCCATGCTTCTCTCTCACTTAGACGGCCTACCTCACTGAACCAGCATCTACCCTTGCTGGCTCCCGGTCCCCTCACGCTCTGTCCCCGTGTATACCTACACCTTGCCATTAATAAACTGAGTCTAGTCATCGGCCGTATCTCTGCACCTACGCTACCATTCTACTGCCCAAAGTAAGCAGCCAAGAAGATAGACTTAACATTATTATATACACATGGAAAATTCTCTAGGGATTAGTACCAAACTTGCACACGAAAATCACTCCCTATGAAAGCAAAAGACTCGACAGGCGATGTAACATCCCCCCAATGAAGAGCAGGGGTGCCACTAGCACGTTGAGGGACAATACAGTAAGTGTCAGGGGCCCAAGATTGTTCAACTGCCTCCCAGCATACATCAGGGGGATTACCAACAAACCCCTGGCTGTCTTCAGGCAGGCACTGGACAGGCTGTGGTTCGTACGTTGGACTGCGTGCGGCCAGCAGTAACAGCCTGGTTGATCAGGCTCTGGTCCAACATGAGGCCTGGTCACAGACCGGGCCGCGGGGGCGTTGACCCCTGGAATTCTCTCCAGGTAAACTCCAGGTAGACTAGAGAGTATAACTCTAGTACAATGGCTTCTCAAGTGAGTAAGGGACGATGACCTTCTCTATAAGCAGAGAGGCGATGAACTGACTACTCTAATAAATTCAACTCTGACGTCAGCTCGCGTCAGGCGAGTAGCCGCCAGAGGTGGTGTCACACAAACATTGAATGGTTGTTACCACTGGTACGATCCCTCCTATGTACATATATATATATATATATATATATATATATATATATATATATATATATATATATATATATATATATATATTTTTACATATAAATGCTTTATTAATAGACAGAATACATTTATAAAACACACAAACATGAACATGAATACAATGGTACAATATGTCAAAGATTATGAATCTCCTCCAGCTCCTCCGAAGCCGGACGCGAGCCGAGTATGCAGCATGCGTTACCCCTCTGGATGGCCACGCTGAGACGTATGTAAGTTTTGGGATTGACAGGCACCTGGTGAGTAGGTAGAAGGCATCATGTGTATCGATGTCTTTCATCCTACCTTCCATCGTCCTGAGGTCGGAGATTTTTTTTTCCAGGACCAGATCGATGGCATTGGGCCCAAGGGGAGCACCAAGGAGAGTGCTGTTGGCTGGATCGATGGCTCGTGCCCCTGGTAAAACAGCCCTAATGTCCTGGATCATCTGTGGATTGGTGGAAACTATCTCACATTTGGTGGGGTTTAAAGATAGGCCCAGGCTACCTACCATATCTTTAATTTTCCTGATGTCTCCCAGGAGAGATTGTGTAGTGCCAGCTAGGGTGCCGTCATCCAAGAACCAGATATTGAGCTCACTGGACAATGCTTCTGTGACATCCTTGATAGCTAGACAGAAAAGAAAGGGAGCAAGAGGGTCCCCTGTTGCACACCCTCACACGAGTCAATTTCATGGTCCCCAAACAAAAGTTTAGAAGCCACACTATAACACGATTCTATGAAGGGATAGAGGGAAGGAAAGTGCCTAGAAACTGCTTGGAGAGCAGCATCCCTTCTGACTGAGTTGAAAGCATTGGCAAAGTCCAATTTGATTAAAGCTTTTTCATTGGACATGTTGTTGATGTATACTCGGGCTGCATGGGCAGCTGCTTCACAGCCTTGTTGAACACCAAAACCGAGCTGAGTTGGTTTCAACATTGAGGCAGCATCTTGACTCACCCTTCGTACTGCAGCCTTGGCAACTAGGCGCCGAAGGGTGTTACCCACTGCAATGGGCCTGATTCCTCCATCCTTTTTCCGGAGGGCACACAGTGAGGCACCAAAAGGTGAAAATGAATATGTAATATTATAAAGCTGATTAACATCGTTTTAGCTATTAACGATGGTAATCGCAATGTAATATTAGATAGATGAACATAAATGCAAGATATTTGTAAATAATCTGTGTCTGTGTGTAACACGTGCTAAGGAAGATTTTGTGAGGGATGTTTTGCTGTACCACCTGCACGGTTTGCCCATGGTCACGGTAATAGGAGGAGACTGGAATTGTGTAATATGGGGTAAAGACGTAGAGCCAAGGGGATGGTGGATGTAGAGGTGAGGGCTGGCGAGTAGAGCACACGTTTGTGAGGCTGGGATATGAGGCAAGACTAGATAGGATTTATGTAACCAGGGACATAGACGTGGGTAGGGTGGAGGTTACTGACGTAGGGTTTTCCGATCATAGGGGTGTTTTGGCGGAAGTGGGTTGGGATGGGATGGAAATTGAATGTGGGTCTACTTCAGGGTGCGGGGTAAAGAGAGGTTTTTATGCTTGGTGGCAGGAGCAATGGGAGAAAGGTTGGACTGTGGTGAACTTACTGGAATGGTGGGAATCGTGGGCGAAGCCGGAAATTAGAGTTTTATACACGAGTGGGAAGGGAAGAGAATTGGGGAAAATTTGGGTTACAGAGGTATCTGGAAGGTCAGGTAGGTGAATGTTATCGAAGGGGAGGAACTGCTCAGGTGGAGGAGATGGAGGTTCTGAAAGGTCTTTTGAGAGATTTGCAGAATGATCAATTTAACGCAACTCGTGTGAGAGGAGGGATTGAGGAGGTATTGTGAGGAGACAGGCCCTCGGCCTGTTTGCTCAGACGTTTTAGGAAGAGGCAAAGGGACACGACTATCATGGGTTTGGCGGTGTGTCAGGAATTTGGAGGATTCAGAGGGGGCCAAGTGCTGTGCACTACGGAAAGGATAAGTAATTATGTCGATCATTGGGTAGCATGGTAATGGCAGGGAGGGGGGATCAGAAGGAAATGGAAGAGGAGATTAGTGAGGAGGAGGTATGGGAGGCAGCGCAGGGTTTGAGTAAGGGTAAAGCTCCTGGGTTAGATGGCCTCCCTAGCGACTTTTATGTGCATAATTGGGGGGTGTTGCTGGGTTGCTTGGTGAAGGTGTTCAACGGCATGAAGCATGGAAGGGTACTGGGGAGCATGCAGAGCATGAGGATTGTGGTTTTGGTGAAGAAGAAAGATGAGTGTAGAAGGATGAGGGATTACCATTTCATTAATCTTATGTGTGGGGATTATAAGATATTTGCTAAGCTGCTGGGTAATAGGCTTAAAACGGTGTTGGGGAAGGTCTTGCATAAGGGACAATGAGGGATCCCGGGTAGGAGCATGGGTATGGGTCATGGCAGGATTAGGGATTTTATTGAGAGTCGGGCAGGGGAGGGGGGGGTGTTGGGTATTGATTGGAGTGCGGCTTACGATAGTGTGGAAAGGGGCATGTTGTATGACATCATGGGTGGAGACTTTGTATGAAGGGGCAAAGGTAGGGGTGCAGATAAATGGCATGATGGGGAGGGAGGTGCATATGCAAAAGGGTTTGAGACAGGGGTGCCCCTTATCTCAAACCCTGTTCGCATGTCTACAAGACCCCTTTTATAGATTAATTTCGGTAGGAGTGGGTGAAGGGAGGGGGGATGCGAGGATTGTCGGTTATGTGGATGACACCATGGTGCTGGTGAGAGACGAGGAGGGGTTGTAGAATGTGGGGCGTATAGTCGGGATTTTTGGAAGGGCGACGGGGATGAAGGTGAATTGTGCGAAATTATTGGCTGTTTGTTGTTGGAGTCGGAAATGGTGGAACAGCTAAAAATTTGTGGGGTGGTGTACCGGGCTGATGTGGTGGAGGCTGGAGAGGTGAATGCGAGGAATGTGGCACAGGAGGCACTTAAGCGCTTGGGAGGATGGAGGCCATGGGATGTCACCTTGCATCAACGGGTGGTGATCATAAATTCATTAATTTTTAGCAAATTGTGGAATGTGGCAGTGGCAGTGGTGTTCCCAATGGTTTTTGAGGATGTCAGGGACTTACAACGGAGGGTTTTACGTTATATATGGGGTTATGGGAGGGTGTGGTTGAGCAAGGATGTGGTCATGACAAGTGTGTGGATGGGAGGGTTGTGGCTTATCCCCTTAGCGAGATGCCTGCAAAGTGTTTAACTAAGCATCACTACCTCAGGGTGGGTGGGGAACATGGGAGAAGGGTAGGCTTAGTGATGGAGGACATTTGAAGGTGGTGGAAGGGAACAGATCTGAGGGTGTGTGAAGGTATGTTGAGGTGCATAATGGTGGTTCTGGAGCCGAGGAAGATGACAGCGAGTCTATTAGGCAGGGGGGGGGGGGGGAATTGGGGGGAGGTGCAGCAGGGAGTAGCGATATACCCAGTGTACGACTGGCAAGGTATTTGGCACGGATTGAGGCAGTTGTGGTTGAAACCCAGGGTACAGGAGTTTGTGTATAGGTTTCTGATGGGGAGAGTAGCTTTAAAAACAATTTTGTTCCGGATGGGGATAGGGGAGTGAGGGTACTGTGATAGGTGCGGGGATGAGGAAACCGCATACCAGGGAGTATATTTTTGTAATTTTTTGGATGGGGTACGTGAATGGTTCGGGAAAGGTGGTATGCTGGGTGGGGGGGCTTTCAACCTTACGGATTTTGAGCTTTGATGTAGGTGGGGTGGGTGGGGAGGTGCGGAGGGCAGTATTGTCCTTGGTATGCCATTTGAAGTGGATGCTGATTATAGAGTGATATATATGACAACTATTGAGAGGTGGACGGAGGGACTGTACGCTGGGTTACCGGCTGTAGGCTGTGTGGCACTTATGAGCATGTGGCGGTGCAGTGTCACAAAAGAAATGGACCTCGGTCTGCCAGTCAGGGACACGGGAGGGAGAGGGAAGGTGTGTTGCGAACAGTGACTATGGAAAATGGTATGGAATTAAAGAACAAGTGAAATAGTAGAAAAGAGTCAGGAAACGTATGACGCTGATGGATGTATCACAGGTGATGAAGATACTAGAATCTGAGGAAGTGGCAGACAAGGAGGTTTTGGAAGAGATTATGTCTGAGCCATTACATGAGGTGCTATGTGATATGTTGGATAGTCCTGGGGGGTAAACCCCACAGGGCATAGGGAAGGTTGTGGCTAATACAAAAGGGGGGAATGTGAGGGGAGTTGTGAGTGAAAGATTGGCCACAAACACCTTGCCGGTGAATGAAGTAGAGGTAGAAGTGCAGAGAGAGGAAATGACTGAAACAATGGAAGTTGATGGAGAATCACTGAAGCGATCTGTGGGGGCATCAGAGGGTGATGATGTACTAACACCGGCACAGAGAACATGGAAGAAAGCATGGGTGGATGTGGCCCATAGGGGTCAAGGGGAGGTGAAGGGGACGGGTATGGAAAAAGGGGAAGTAGTGCAGAGAAATGGAGATAAAACTGGATCACATAAAAATGCTGAAATGAATAAATATTAATGTAAATGGCCTAAGGACAGGGGTTAAAAGACAATGGTCTGAGGCGACATTGAGAAGGTATGATCCTGAGGTTGTAATTTTACAAGAGCATAATTATAAGTATGGTAGAGAACTAATGGTGAATGGTTATAGAGTGTGGAATATTCGGGGAGATTAAAAGGTGGGGTGGCGGTAATGATTAGGGGGACCAGCCCGTTTAAGTTGTTAGTCTAAGAGGAAGAGTGGGAGGGGTGGGTGGTGAGGGATGACTGGGAGTGGGGTGGGGTAAAGGTATGTTTTATGGGGGTTTACATGCCTGTGGATAGTCATAGAAAGATTAAGGAAAATTTTGTAAAGGAAGTGTTATTGTATCACTTGAGGGGGTTGCCGAGTATTTCTATTATTGGTGGGGACTGGAATTGTGCCATACGCAGGAAGGATGTAGAACCGAGAGGTGCAGGGTGTGTTTTAAGTGTTTTGAGGGATGCTTTGGGGGTGGGCGGTAGTAGTGGACGTGGTGAGAGGGGATGGGTGGAACATGGAGCATATTTTTGTACAGCTTGGGTATGCAGCACAACTATGTTACAACAGGGGTAAAGGTGGAACGGGTACAGATTTTGGATGTGGGATTGTCAGATCAAAGAGGTGGAAATTGGGGGTCTTCCGTGATGCTATGGGAGTTATTGGAAACTTAATGTACGTTTATTAATAGGGGAGGAGGGGGATAGATTTGCAGAGTGGTGGAGGGATTTATGGGAGAAGGGGAAAAAAAGGGGGAAATATCATACAGTGGTGGGAAGCAAGTGCGAAACCAAGTATTAGGGAATATTACAAGCAAAGGGGAAGGGAGGAGAATCAGTGGAACCTCCACTGGATTTCAGAAATATTTGGAGGGGCAGTTAAAGGATTGTTATGAGGGTGGGGGGTAACATATCCTGTGAAGGAGATTAAGGGTATAAAGAGTAGGTTGAGGGATCTGCAGAACGATAAGTTTGATGGTGTGAGGGTAATGGGGGGATTGAGGATGTGCTGTAGAGAGAAAGACCTTCGGGATGTGTTTTGAGAAGGTTTAGGAAAAGGCAAAGGGCAATGAATATTATGAGGTTAGAGGTGCATGAAGGTATGAAGGGGTTTGTTGTATGGCAGAAGTTGGAAACGACAGAGGGGATGAGTAGTTATGTAGATAAGTGGTTTAGTAGATATATGAGGGAAGGGGCAAGACGGAAGAGAGAGGGTCAAATATTGGAGGAGGGGATACTGAAAGTGTTGGAGGGGATTATTAGTGAAGAGAAAGTGTGGCAGGCAGGGAAGAGTATGAGAAAGGGAAACGTGCTGGGAATGGACGGACTACCAAATGGTTTTTATGTTAGGAATTGGATGGTGTTGAAGGAATTTTTGGTGGTATTATTTAATGTAATGAAAGCACTAGGGAAGATGGGGGAGACGCAACGAACGGGGATAGTGGTATTGGTACCGAAGGGGGATATACAAGGGAACATCCAGGATTATAGGGCCTTGTCATTAATGTGTGCTGATTACAAGATCTTTGCCAAAATATAGGGGAATAGACTAAAGAGTGTGATTGGGAGAGTAATTGATGGGAGGTAACATGGAATCCCAGGACGTAACATGGAAGAATTAGGGACATGGAAGGATTAGGGAGTTTATAGAGGAAAGATGGGGAGGGTGTGTGCTTGCTTTGGATTGGAAAGCTGCATATGATAGCGAAGAGAGGGAGATATTATGGAAGCTAATGAGAAGGCAGGGGTTTGGGGAGGAGACAGTAGGTTGGGTGGAAACGTTACATAGAGATGCGGCTGTGAGTATGGAAAGGGGTCTGAGGCAGGTGTGCCCTTTGTCACAAATACTGTTTGTATGTCTGCAGAACCCTTTTTATAAATTAATTTTGGAGGGTTTGGAGAGGGGGGGGAGAGGAATGGAAGTTCAATGGGTATAGTAGGATATGTTGATGACACAACTGTCTTGGTGGGAGGGGAGGAGGAGTTGAGGAATGTAGGAAGGATTATTTGTATATTTGGGGAGGCGACAGGGATGAGGGAAAATGGAACTAAATCGAAATTGCTGGAAGTAGGAACATAAGTGGGGGTGGGTTGGGGGCAAGATATGGGTGGACTGTCATCAGTCAGTTAAACATTTGTTGAGTAGTGTATATGGTAGATGCACAGAAGGCTAGGAAAGTGAATTCAGAAAGGGTGGTGGGGGGGGGTGCGTAAGATGGGTGGATGGAGACCGGGGAACATAACGATACAGTAGAGGGTCATTGTGGTTAATGTGCTTGTATATAGTAAACGGTGGCATGTGGCGGTGGTATATCCTCTGTTGAAGGAAGGAGTAAGGGGGTTGCAAAAGGGGGTTTTGAGATATATATAGGGATATGGACGTTCATAGTTGCAGAAGGGAGTAGTAATGAAACCAGTGAGTTGTGGGGGAATGGGACTTATACCATTGGAAAGTAGGTTAAAGAGTGTGTATGTAAAGCAGAGTTTTCTGAGATTGGGGGGAGGAGAGAGGTTGCAGGGTGGGAGAGGTGATGCGGAATGTGCAAAGGTGGTGGGGGAGGGAGTTGCAGGTGTGTAGGGATAGGTTGAGGCACTTAATGATAGCGAGGGAGGATCGGAGTGTGAAAGTGTTTTGGGGAGATTAGGGGGATGAGGGAAATAGTGGAAGGTGAAGTGGTATATTCTTTGTATGATTGTAAGGGGATATGAGAGGGATTGCGTAAACTTAGGTTGTGTGCGAGAGTCAAGGAATTGATGTATAGGTTTTTGCATGGGATTGTGGCGTCAAGACAAGAGTTGTATAGGATAGGAATAGTGGCGAATCAGAGATACCTATTGTGTGGAGTTGAGAAAATTGCTTTTCAAGCAGTATATTTTTGTGAATATTTGGAATCCATTAGGGTGTGGTTTGGAAAGGTGATAGGTAGTGTTGGTGGGGTAGGGATATCTGTATCGAGGGCATTGAGCTTAGATATAAAGGGGGTTGATGATAAAGTTAGAAGAGCTGTTATGCATTTGGTAGTTGACTTTATTTACACATCATGGGCAATGAGGGAAGTTAATGGGGAGGTGCAGATAAGGGTGTTAGCGGGTACATTTTATAGGACGAGATGTAGAAATAGAGCAATCTTTGGGTGTAGGTGGATTGATGCTTTTCTGGAAGGGTATAGGGATATGACGGTAGGGAAGTTGCGTAGTGTAGGTAAGGTATATAAATTAGTATAAAAGGAATTAAAGTATGGTGAGGCATTGAGTAGGGTAAGTAGTCACTGAAATTAAGGCACCCACAGTGTAAGGGTGATAAACTCTTGATTTAAAGTTCTGGATGTGGCTCATTGTGCTTGTGAGGGGGACATGATGTATATGTAATATGATATTATATGACTATATATGTGAATGGCTTGATCTATGAGAGCATTATTGTAAATTTTTAATAAACTAAGGTTAGGGAATGATTATGAGAAGGTATTTATGTAAAAGGATTGGATTTCTTTGTATTATTGTGTTGTAAATGATAGCGCCTTTTAATAGCATATGAACAGAATGTGTTTTATTGGGGATGGAGGTAGGTGTTCAGAAGGAATATTATAACATGTAGTGTTGTATGAATATATTATGATCGTGATGGAATAATAACAAGATAAGAATGTTAAGAATATATTTTATATATGTATTATGTAATGCAAGTCATGTTTTCAATGAAACATAAACAGTGATAGAGCTGAGGCTGTATGAGTTTTTTAGTGATTCTTTGGTTTATGTATATTATTCAATAATGTAAGTAGCAGTTTTGGTAGTGTGTGTTGCGTCACTGTTTATAGCATATTTATATATATATATATATATATATATATATATATATATATATATATATATATATATATATATATATATATATATATATATATATATATTTTATTAACACATCAGCCGATTCCCACCAAGGCAGGGTGGCCCGAAAAAGAAAAACTTTCATCATCATTCACTCCATCACTGTCTTGGCAGAGGGGTGCTTTACACTACAGTTATAAAACTGCAACATTAACACCCCTCCTTCAGAGTGCCGGCACTGTACTTCCCATCTCCAGAACTCAAGTCCGGCCTGCCGGTTTCCTGAATCCCTTCATAAATGTTACTTTGCTCACACTCCAACAGCACGTCAAGTATTAAAAACCATATGCCTCCATTCACTCCTATCAAATACGCTCACACATGCTTGCTGGAAGTCCAAGCCCCTCGCACACAAAACTTCCTTTACCCCTCCCTCCAACCTTTCCTAGGCCGACCCTACTCCGCCTTCCCTCCACTACAGATTTATACACTCTCGAAGTCACTCTGTCTCGTTCCATTCTCTCTACATGTCCAAACCACCTCAACAACCCCTCCTCAGCTCTCTGGACAATCGTTTTGGTAATCCCGCACCTCCTCCTAATTTCTAAACTCCGAATTCTCTGCATTATATTCACACCACACATTGACCTCAGACATGACATCTCCACTGCCTCCAGCCTTCTCCTCGTTGCAACATTCATCACCCATGCTTCACACCCATATAAGAGCGTTGGTATAACTATACTCTCATACATTCCCTCTTTACTTCCATGGACAAGATTCTTTGTCTCCACAGACTCCAAGTGCTCCACTCACCCTTTTCCCCTCATCAATTCTATGATTCACCTCATCCTTCATAGACCCATCTGCTGACATGTCCACTCCCAAATATCTGAATACATTCACCTCCTCCATACTCTCTCCCTCCAATCTGATATCCAATCTTTCGTCACCTATTCTTTTTGTTATCCTCATCACCTTACTCTTTCCTATATTCACTTTCAATTTTCTTCTTTTACACACCCTACCAAATTCATCCACCAACCTCTGCAACTTCTCTTCAGAATCTCCCAAAAGCACAGTGTCATCAGCAAAAAGCAACTGTGACAACTCCCACTTTGTATTTGCTTCTTTATCTTTTAGCCCAACACCTCTTGCCAAGACCCTCGCATTCACTTCTCTTACAACCCCATCTATAAATATATTGAACAACCACGGTGACATCACACATCCTTGTCTAAGGCCCACTTTTACTGAGAAATAGTCCCCTTCCCTCCTACACACTCTAACCTGAGCCACACTATCCTCATAAAAACTCTTCACTGCTTTCAGTAACCTTCCTCCTATTCCATACACCTGCAATATCTGCCACATTGCCTCCCTATCTACCCTATCATACGCCTTTTCCAAATCCATAAATGCCACAAAAACATCTTTACCCTTATCCAAATACTGTTCACCTACATGTTTCACTGTAAACACTTGGTCTACACAATCCCTACCTTTCCTAAAGCCCCCTTGTTCATCTGCTATCCTGCTTTCTGTCTTACTCTTAATTCTTTCAATAATAACTCTACCATACACTTTACCAGGTACACTCAACAGACTTATTCCCCTATAATTTTTGCACTCTCTTTTGTCCCCTTTGCCTTTATACAAAGGAACAATACACGCTCTCTGCCAATCCCTAGGTACCTTACCCTCTTCCATACATTTATTAAATAATAGCACCAACCACTCCAAAACTATATCCCCACCTGCTTTTAACATTTCTATCTTTATCCCATCAATCCCAGCTGCCTTACCCCTTTCATTCTACCCACTGCCTCACGAATTTCCCCCTACACCCACAACTGGCTCTTCCACACTCCTACAAGATGTTATTCCTCCTTGCCCTACACACGAAATCACAGCTTCCTGTCTTCATCAACATTTAACAACTCCTCAAAATATTCTCTCCATCTTCCCGATACCTCTAACTCTCCATTTAATAACTCTCCTCTCCTATTTTTAACTGTCAAATCCATTTGTTCTCTAGGCTTCCTCAACTTATTAATCTCATTCCAAAACGTTTTCTTATTTTCAACAAAATTTGCTGATAACATCTCACCCACTCTCTCATTTGCTCTCTTTTTACATTGCTTCACCACTCTTTTAACCTCTCTTTTTCTCTCCATATACTCTTCCCTCCTTGCATCACTTCTACTTTGTAAAAACCTCTCATATGCTAACTTTTTCTCCCTTACTACTACTCTCTTTACATCATCATTCCACCAATCGCTCCTCTTCCCTCCCGCACCCACTCGCCTGTAACCACAAACTTCTGCTGAACACTCTAACACTACATTTTTAAATCTACCCCATACATCTTCGACCCCATTACCTACTCTCACTAGCCCATCTATCCTCCAATAGTTGTTTATATCTTACCCTAACTGCCTCCTCTTTTAGTTTATAAACCTTCACCTCTCTCTTACTTACTGATTCTATTTTCCTTGTATCCCATCTACCTTTTACTCCCACTGTAGCTATAACTAAAAAGTGATCTGATATATCTGTGGCCCCTCTATAAACATGTACATCCTGAAGTCTACTCAACAGTTTTTTATCTACCAATACATAGTCCAACAAACTACTGTCATTACGCCCTACATCATATCTTGTATACTTATTTATCCTCTTTTTCTTAAAATATGTATTACCTATAACTAAACCCTTTCTATACAAAGTTCAATCAAAGGGCTCCCATTATCATTTACACCTGGCACCCCAAACTTACCTACTACACCCTCTCTGCATGTTTCTCCCACTTTAGCATTAAGGTCCCCTACCACAATTACTCTCTCATCTGGTTCAAAAGTTCCTATACATTCCTATACATTCCTATATATATATATGTATATATATATATATATATATATATATATATATATATATATATATATATATATATATATATATATATATATATGATATATATATATATATATATATATATATATATATATATATATATATATATATATATATATATATATATAGACATGTGTATATCGACGTGTCAATGATGAAGTGTATAGTTACGTGTACATAGGTAGCAGTCACTGGTGGGGGGGAGGGGTTTGTCAGCAATAGGGTGTATCATGATGATTGTATTTTGCATAGTAAATTTTGTCTGGGCGCAGCATTGTTTTTTAGTAGTTGTGTGTAGGAATGAGGACAGTGTTAGGGCTGAGTCTGTTTGAGTTATCAAGTGCTTCTTTTGTTTATCATATTATTTAATTTGTACGTGGAAATTTTTAGTAGGTTGTGTTGTGTCACTGTTGACAGCCTGTACATTACTGGTTTATTGTTACATGTTTATACATATTTCGACCTGTGTATATTTGAACATAAATTTTTAAATAAATTATAAAAAAAAAGTTAGGACAATATCCCTAGTTTTTTTCAGTTTGTGGGTGCCCAGAATCTGAGAGAGTGTGTTCCAGGTCTTTTTTATATATCTTCTTGTTTCAGTGAATCTGCTGGAGTAGTACAATTGCTTGGCCTTTCTTATTAGTTTGGTGAGAACTGATGCATAGTGTTTAATAGTATTTTTGTGTATTACGCCCTGTCTATATTGCTTTTTATATTGATGTTTCTTATCAATGGATCTTAGTAAGCTGTTAGTTAGCCATTGGCAACCTAGCCGTTTGTTCGTAACGTGTTTCATTTTTATGGGACAATGTTTGTTGTATAGTCTATGTAATTTATTAAGAAATATGTCTGTGCAATCATCGATACCAGTCTACTCCCCTTATATAACAGCTTAGTTAAAGAGGGCAACTTACCTTACAATAGTCTAGTACAGTGAATAACACTAACACTCGCTAATTACATTACAACGTGAATGAAGCTACTCTTAGCAATCATTATGTAACGACTCGAGAACTTCTCTTCTACACAAAAGCCGATGTAGATCAGTGACTCCAGATATAATTGGGGTTTATAACCTACAGTCCCCTCACCTCACTACGGTAAGTGTTCGTTAATAGTACTATTGAATGTAGAGTATATATATATATATATATATATATATATATATATATATATATATTTTTTTTTTTTTTTTTTTTCAACAAGTCGGCCGTCTCCCACCGAGGCGGGTGACCCAAAAAGAAAGAAAATCCCCCAAAAAAGAAAATACTTTCATCATCATTCAACACTTTCACCACACACATACATAATCACTGTCTTTGCAGAGGCGCTGAGATACGACAGCTGAGAATAGTCCCTCCCAGCTGTCACTATCTCAGACCCCTCCTTTAAAGTGCAGGCATTGTACTTCCCATTTCCAGGACTAAAGTCCAACTAAATCAATTAACTGGTTTCCCTGAATCCCTTCACAAAATGTTACCCTGCTCACACTCCAACAGCTCGTCAGGTCCCAAAACCATTCGTCTCCATTCACTCCTATCTAACACGCTCACACATGCTTGCTGTAAGTCCAAGCCCTCGCCCACAAAACCTCCTTTACCCTCCCTCCAACCTTTTCTAGGACGACCCCTACCCCGCCTTCCTTCCCTACAGATTTATACGCTCTCCAAGTCATTCTACTTTGATCCATTCTCTCTAAATGACCAAACCACCTCAACAACCCTCTTCAGCCCTCTGACAAATACTTTTAGTAACTCCACACCTTCTTCTAATTTCCACATTCCGAATTTTCTGCATAATATTTACACCACACATTGCCCTTAGACAGGACATCTCCACTGCCTCCAGCCGCCTTCTCGCTGCAGCATTTGCAACACATGCTTCACACCCATATAAGAGTGTTGGTACCACTATATTTTCGTACATTCCCTTCTTTGCCTCCATGGATAACGTTTTTTGTCTCCACAGATACCTCAATGCACCACTCACCTTTTTTCCTTCATCAATTCTATGGTTAACCTCATCCTTCATAAACCCATCCGCTGACAGGTCAACTCCCAAATATCTGAAAACATTTACTTCTTCCATAATACCTCTCTCCAATGTAATATCCAATTTTTCTTTATTTAAATCGTTTGATACTCTCATCACCTTACTCTTACCTATGGTCACTTTCTACTTTCTACCTTTACACACCCTCCCAAACTCGTCCACTAACCTTTGCAACTTTTCTTTAGAATCTCCCATAAGCACAGTATCATCAGCAAAAAGTAACTGTGTCAACTCCCATTTTGCATTTAATTCCCCATAATTTAATCCCACCCTTCCCCAACACCCTAGCATTTATTTATTTTACAACCCCATCTATAAATATATTAAACAACCATGGTGACATTACACATCCCTGTCTAAGACCTACTTTTACCGGGAAGTAATCTCCCTTTCTCCTACACACCCTAACCTGAGCCTCACTATCCTCATAAAAACTCTTTACAGCCTTCAGTAACTTACTACCTATTCCATACACTTGCAACATTTGCCACATTTCTACCCTATCCACTCTATCATATGCCTTTTCTAAGTCCATAAATGCAATGAAAACTTCTCTACCTTTATCTAAATACTGTTCACATATATGCTTCACTGTAAACACTTGATCTACACATCCCCTACCCACTCTAAAGCCTCCTTGCTCATCTGCAATCCTACTCTCTGTCTTACCTCTAATTCTTTCAATAATAACCCTGCCATACACTTTACCTGGTATACTCAGTAAACTTATTCCCCTATAATTCTTACAATCTCTTTTATCCCCTTTCCCTTTACATAAAGGAACTATACATGCTCTCTGCCAATCCCTAGGTACCTTCCCCTCTTTCATACATTTATTAAACAAAAATACCAACCACTCTAACACTATATCCCCCCCTGCTTTTAACATTTCTGTCATGATCCCGTCAGTTCCAGCTGCTTTACCCCCTTTCATTCTACGTAATGCCTCATGCACCTCCCCCACACTCACATCCTGCTCTTCTTCACTCCTAAACGATGTTGTACCTCCCTGGTCAGTACATGAAATTACCGCCTCCCTTTTTTCATCGACATTTAAAAGTTCCTCAAAATATTCCCGCCATCTACCCAATACCTCCAGCTGCCCATCTACTAACTCCCGTACTCTGTTTTTAACTGACAAATCCATTCGTTCCCTAGGCTTTCTTACCTTGTTTATCTCACTCCAAAAAAAATTCTTGTTTTCAGCAAAATTTCTTGACAGAGACTCTCTCACCATTCTCTTCACCTTTCTTTTACTCTCCATATACTCTGTTCTTCTATTAACACTTCTGTTTTGTAAAAACCTCTCGTAAGCTACCTTTTTCTCTTTTATCACACCCTTTACTTCTTCATTCCACCACTCACTTCTCTTTCCTCCTGCACCCACCCTCCTATAGCCACAAACGTCTGCCCCACATTCTAACACTGCATTTTTAAAACTATCCAAACTCTCTTCAACCCCCCCACTACTCATACTTGCACTAGCCAATAGTTGCTTATATCTCACCCTAACTTCCTCCTCCCTTAGTTTATACACTTTTACCTCTCTCTTACTTGCTGTTGCCATTTTCTTTTTGTCCCATCTACCTTTTACTCTAACTGTAGCTACAACTAAATAATGATCTGATATATCCGTTGCCCCTCTATAAACATGTACATCCTGAAGCCTACCAATCAACCTTTTATCCACCAATACATAATCTAACAAACTACTTTCCTTACGTGCTATATCATACCTTGTATATTTATTTATCCTCTTTTTCATAAAATATGTATTACTTATTACCAAACCTCTTTCTACACATTGCTTAATTAATGGTTCCCCATTTACATTTACTCCTGGCACCCCAAATTTACCTACTACTCCCTCCACAACATTTTTACCCACTTTAGCATTAAGATCCCCAACCACAATTACTCTCTCACTAGGTTCAAAACTCCCCACACACTCACTCAACATTTCCCAAAATCTCTCTCTCTCTCTCCTCTACACTTCTCTCCTCTCCAGGTGCATAAATACTTACTATAACCCACTTTTCACATCCAACCTTTATTTTACTCGACATAATCCTTGAATTTATACATTTATATTCCCTCTTTACCTGCCATAACTGATTATTCAACATTATTGCCACTCCTTCTTTAGCTCTAACTCTATTTGAAACCCCTGACCTAATCCCATTTATTTCTCCCCACTGAAACTCTCCTACCCCCTTCAGCTTTGTCTCACTTAAAGCCAGGACATCCAGCTTCTTTTCATTCATAACATCTACAATCATCTCTTTCTTATCATTCGCACAACATCCACGCACATTCAAACATCCCACTTTGACGGTTTTCTTCTTTTTCTTTTTAGTAAATCTATACAGGAAAAGGGGTTACTAACCCATTGTTCCCGGCATTTTAGTTGACTTTTACAACACGCATGGCTTACGGAGGAAAGATTCTTATTCCACTTCCCCATGGATATGAAAGGAAAAGCAATAAGAACAAGAACTATTAAGATAAAATCAAAGAAAACTCAGATGAGTGTGTAAACATAAACGTGTACATGTATGTGTAGCCTGACCTAAGTGTAAGTAGAAGTAGCAAGACGTACCTGAAATCTTGCATGTTTATGAGACAGAAAAAAGACACCAGCAAATCTACCATCATGTAAAACAGATACAGGCTTTCGTTTTACACTCACTTGGCAGGACGGTAGTACTCCCTGGGCGGTTGCTGACTACCAACCTACTACCTTATATATATATATATATATATATATATATATATATATATATATATATATATATATATATATATATATATATATATATATATAATATACACGAACGAGTGGTATTCATCAATAACAACACTGAGACTACCCAAGAACTCGAACCCATGCTTCTTTGGCCCGCCTCATGGTGAGCAAAAACACATGACGTGTCACGTGTTTTCTCTCACCATGAGGCGGCCAAAACAGCATGGGTTCGAGTCCTTGGGTAGTCTCAGTGTTGTTATTGATTAATACCACTCGTTCGTGGTTACAATAATATAAAATACTGCTCGTTGGGCTAGTACACCAAACAGGGTGTAGAATGAAACTAGTTCAGAGGCGTCCACACCACCGTATCTCCTCGGATGATGGTAAAACACCTAGCTTTGCTGGGGCGTCATTCTTGTATGATTGCGTGGTCCCATGGTTTAGAGCGTCATGTGATTTCGCTCACCATCAGGCGGGCCAAAGCAGCATGGGTTCGAGTTCTTGGCTAGTTGCAGTGTTGATATATATATATATATATATATATATATATATATATATATATATATATATATATATATATATATATATATATATATATAAATATTCATGTCTCCCTAACCCTCCTGTCCTCCAGTGTTGTCATGCCGATTTCCCTTAACCTTTCTTCGTAGGACATTCCCCTTAGCTCTGGAACTAACCTTGCCGTGAACCTTTGCACTTTCTCTAATTTCTTGACCTGCTTGACCAGGTATGGGTTCCAACCTAGTGCTTCATACTCCAGTATGGGCCTGACGTACACGGTGTACAGTGTCTCGAACGATTCCTTACTAAGGTATCGGAATGCTATTCATAGGTTTGCCAGTCACCCGTATGCTGCAGCAGTTATCTGGTTGATGTGTACTTCCGGAGACGTGCTTGGTGTTATACTCACCCCAAGATCTTTCTCCTTGAGCGAGGTTTGCAGTCTTTGGCCACCTAGCCTATACTCTGTCTGTGGTCTTCTTTGCCCTTCCCCGATCTTCATGACTTTGCATTTGGCGGGGTTAAATTCGAGAAGCCAGTTGCTGGACCAGGTGTCCAGCATGTCCAGGTCTCTTTGAAGTCCTGCCTAATCCTTATCTGATTTAATTCTCCTCATTAACTTCACATCATCTGCAAACAGGGACACTTCTGAGTCTATGAATTCCGTCATGTCATTCACATATACCAAGAATAACACTGGTCCTAGGACTGACCCCTGTGGGACCCCGCTCGTCACAGGCGCCTACTGTGATACCTCGTCACTTACCATGACCCGTTGTTGCCTCCCTGTCAAGTATTCTCTGATCCATTGCAGTGCCCTTCCTCTTATGCACGCCTGTTCCTGTGAGGAACTGTGTCGAAGGCCTTCCTGCAGTCCAAGAAAATGCAATCAACCCACCCCTCTCTCTTGTCTTACTTCTGTTACTTTGTCATAGAACTCCAGAAGGTTTGTGACACAGGATTTGCCTTTCATGAATCCGTGCTGGTTGTCGTTTATAATCTTGTTCCTTTCCAGGTGCTCCACCACTCTCCTGATAATCTTGTCCATGACTTTGCACACTATACACGTAAGTGGCACTGGTCTATAGTTTAGTGCCTCGTTTCTGTCTCCTTTCTTAAAAATGGGAACTACATTTGCAGTTTTCCATACCTCAGGTAGATGCCCAGTTTCAAGGAATGAGTTGAAGATTGTGGTTAGTGGCACACACAGCATCTCTGATCCCTCTCTAAGGACCCATGGGGATATGTTGTCTGGTCCCATCGCCTTTGAGGTATCAAGGTCACTGAGCAACTTCACCTCCTCTTCAGTTGTGTGTATGTCATCCAACACTTGTTGGTATATTCCTTGTTGGTGTCCCACTCTATTCTGTCTTCCCAGAGTCCTTCCTGTCTACTCTGTAAATACTTCCTTAAATCTCGTGTTGAGCTCCTCACATACCTCTTGGTCGTTTCTTGTGAGTTCCCCACCTTCTTTCCTCAGCCTGATCACCTGGTCTTTGCTATTGTCTTCCTCCTAATGTGACTATACAGCAGTTTCGGGTCAGACTTGACTTTCGATGCTATGTCATTTTCGTACTGTCGCTGGGCCTCTCTCCTTATCTGTGCATACTCGTTTCTGGCTCTACGCCTAATCTCCTTAATATCCTGGGTCCTTT